>JAABOM020115169.1:0-23459 GCA_011800125.2 Solanum clarkiae | reverse complement strand
CGTATATTTCTCAGTGATTTAAGTTTATGTGACCTATCATTCATTCAATTAAGGGTAAGTTTTTTATTTCTCATGTGCATTATTCCATGTTCTATGGTGAGAGTAAAATGTCTAAATGATCACTCATATGTATATTCCAAGTTTATATAATTTTCTTATTCTCGATTATGTTCATCTATGCATCCTACTATGTTCTTTCTAACATTGTCCTTTATGGTTAAATAATATTAGCTTGATTACAGCTTAATAATTCCTTTGTAAATGTATCATTTTTTTAATCCCAAGAGTTAGCATGAATTACTTCATTATTTATTTCTATGTCATGCATCACATACCTACATACCAGTACATTCCAAGTTCTGACACAAACTTCTATGCCTGCATGATTTAACCATGCAGGGACCGACTCTCATTGATATCCTCCATGTGGTTAGCTTTGGATCATTGAAAGAGAGTTGGTTGATGTGCTGTCATAATACAACACATTTATTGCCTAAAACAAGGGATTTTATGAGTTTTCAAAGCGACTTTTTAGTGTTTTGAAGTGTTTTTGTGTTAATATTGCAGAAAAGTTAGGTTGGCATGATCTTGAAGAAAAGTTGCAGATTTTGCTGAAGCATAGGCCATAAGAACCTACCTTTGAGTCGTAGCTCACACTACGAGTCGTAGATTGTGTTGTTGTAGGAATCAGAGACAAAAATTCAGACATCTGCAAAGTGAAGGTCACTCCTATGAGTCCAGCCTACGAGTTGTAAGACACTCTACAGGTGGACTCGTAGAAAGAATCAGAGAGCCAAAATGTTGGACCAAAAAACTGAAGACCAAGTCTATGAGATCAACATATGAGTCATAAAACAAGCAACGACTCGTACCTATTGGTCATATTAGTTCAGTCTAAGATGCCAAGATCCTGATATGAGACCCCAACTACGACTCATAGGTTCCTCTACGAGTCATAACTGCAAAGCTTATCAGCTGCTAGCTGTCTTTTCTATGCGATTTTAGGGTTATTTTGTACACACTATATATAGTTTAAGTTAGGTTATTTTGAAGGGGTGACTAGAGATACTACTCCAAGATATTTTTGAAGCTTTTCTTAGGTTTTAGAGTAGTTTATTTATTCTTTCTTGAAAAATTCATTTTGGGAAATTGCAATGCATTATTGATCAATCAAGCTTGTGGATTTGCAATTTGTGGTGCCTATTTCCTTCATTGTTATTGGTGAAACTCTCAACTATGTCTCTTATTTGCATTTTTGTATTTTTGCTTTAGCCATGAGTAGCTAAGCACCCACAACTTGGGTTGTGGGAACCACGGCTAGTTGACTTGAAATGACCTAGGTTTTGTACATATTTATGATTAGGATTTTTCATGTATTGTTTATTTCCCTTCATGATTAATGTTGTTTGGTGGTGGCCAACACTAACCCTACCTACTATAAAGATCACAACCAAGGTAGTGACGACCAGGAAAAGGGAAGTAAATGATAGGATACGATTGATATGTTCCCGTCTAATCGATCAAATCTGACCAAGGAGAGGTTGACTGGGACAATAGGTAATGATTAGTTGGCACGCCATGGTAGCTAACCAAGCGCCGTGGTGAAATTTGACCTTCACCTTCACCAGAGGGCTGGAAGACGTAAGTTACCGTCCTGCATATGATTCACTAATCATAGTTATGTTATCTAGGGTAATTGAGCTAGCGAACCATGGGAAACACGATTCCCAATTTGTTCCCAAAATTGAGCATTTCTCCGTATTCTAGTTAGCATTTATTTTATGTTGTTTTTCAATCACAGCCCCCCCTCTTTTTTAAATATTTTAGTTATAGATACTAGAAATGATTAGTAGTGAAATCATGTAGTAAAGCCCTGTATTCCCTGTGGATTCGACCCTAACCTCAATTAGGTTAATTACTGATAGTGACAGCTTTCTTATTGGAGTGTGGACTTCATCATAAAATTATGGCGCTATTGCCGGAGAATACGACTAGGTTTGATTCGATTTCACTATTAGTTAATTCAAGTGTTGATTTCTAGAATCTTGGGTATTTTACTTTCGTCGTTTGTTTTTGTGTTTAAATTTACTTGCAAGGTATGCCAGGTTGTATGCCCAACATAAGGAGTCAAGGTGAACCTTTAACTCCGATAAATTTGGAGATCCATAGACTTTTCAGAAGAATGGCTCAAGTGAATGAAGATGTTGTGGTTAAGGAGGAGATAAATCTGAATGATGAGGATATAAGAGGAGAGGAGAATCCACCAAGGGATAACAGACCACAACTTAGGGACTTCAATGGGAACGCTTATGGTTGGAACCAATACTGACTGAACCATATGGCGATGGATGTGACTGGCTCTATAGTACTGGCCCCTCTACCGGCATAAGCTAAGCTCTCAGTCTCAAGTGGATTGCTTCAGATGCTCCAAAACTGTGTTTTATTCACTGGGATACCATAACAGGATCCCCACTGTCATCTCCAAAATGTTGTCTTTGTGTGCAAAAGTGTCATGGGGACATAAAATATTTCTATTGACGCTGTTGGATTGAGGGTGTTTCCATTGTCATTGACTGGCAATGGAGCCATATAGTTTTCTGGGCTTCCTCCAAGTACCATCACGAGTTGGGCTGAGCTACAGAGTGTGTTCCTCAAAAGATATTTCTCAAGGTCAAAGAAACTAAAGCTTAAGGACCAAATTAACAACTTTGAGCAATTGCCTGGAGACTCTCTTAGCAGTATATGGGAGCGATTCACCAAATACTTCAGAATGGACCCCGATCATAAGATTGTTGATGATGCTTTGGTCGAGATCTTTTATAGAGCACTTGATGATAATAGCAAAGCGTATGCCAACACGATCATGGGTGGTGTTTTTCTTGATCAACCATTTAAACTTGTCACTTAGAGAATGGAACAAGTGGAGAAGACCAGCCAAGCATGAGGCCAAAGTGAGAGGGGTATAACAATGAGCTCTTATGCACTTATCACAAATAATGGGCAAGCAAAGGTGAATGAAGAGATCATGGAACAACTTACGCAACTCCGTACGAGCATAGACTTAATTTTAAAACAAAATCAAATAAGTGTGCAAGTGGTAACCTATCAATCCCCAAAAACTCCGATTTATGATGATTAATTCTTTGATGAGTATGCATGCTTTGTGAGTAACCAAGCCGTGTATTTCCAAAACAACCCCCAAGGATCAACCTCGGATTATTGGACACAAGGTTCCGAGAATCAATGTCAGAACTTCAATCGAGAAGAGGCATACAGAGATAATAGGGGTAGATACTATGAAAGAGAGAGAGTGGAAGACATAGAATGGGATAGAAGAAAAGGCTACAAAAGTGGTCCCTCTATACCACCACATAGACGTGATGCCAGATCAAGTAGTTCAAGGATTGAAGAAATGTTCGATAAATTGTTGAAGATGGAGGATCATCATGATGAGTCTTTGAAGGGGATGAAGATCGATATTTCAAGCATAAATTAGAAAATAGAGTCTCATTCCGTGGCAATCAAGTAACTTGAACAACAATTCAGACAAAAGTCTTCACAATTGAACTAATGCCAAAAGGGTATTCTATCAAGAAACATGGTTCAAAAGCCTGAAAATGAAGGGCATTGCATGGCAGTGATGACAAGGAGTAACAAGAGCACAATAGATCCCTCTATTCAAAAGGTGAAGAATAGGAACCACAAGAAGAGAATGAATAAAGGAACCTAAGCATGCAACGCAAAAGAGCAATCCAAGAAGTATAAAACCATTCCTAGATCCCCTCCTTCTTTCCCTCAAAGGCTTGGAAAGAGAAAGGAGGAAGGTAAGTTTGAATAATTTTTGGTAATGCTTAAAAAATTGTCAATAGACCTTTCTTTAGTTGAGGCTCTTGAAAGGATGCCAGGACAGGACAAATGGGTGAAGGATCTGGTCATAAAGAAGCTAAAAGTGAATAAAGACCTCTTAGAGATGTTCAATGCTGTAGTGCTATCACTACAAAGTTATTGGTGCAAAAGCGCGAAGACTCGAGTGCATTCACCACACCATGCACTGTAGGAGAACTAGCATTTGCTAAAGCACTGTGTGATTTAGGAGATAGCATCAATTTAATGCCTCTCTCCATATTCAGAAAGCTTGGTTTGGGAAGCCTTGTCCCTACAAAGATGCGGTTGTTGATGATAGACAGAACAATCAAAAAGCCTATGGGGATTTTGTATGATATGTTGGTAAAGGTAGATAAATTTATATTTTCTGTAGATTTTGTTATACTTAACAGTGAGGTTGATTTTGCAGTTCCAATTATTTTGGGAAGACCCTTCTTAGCCACAGGACGAGCATTAATAGATATGGAGAAGAGTCTACTCACTTTCAGGATTAGCGAGGAGGCAGTGGTGTTTCAAGTGGGTCAGCAAGATGAGAAGAGTTCGGAGTTCCAAGTCATCTCAATGATTTCATCTGATGATGAAGATGAGGCCGAAATTCCTATATAATTGAGGCTTGGTGTTGATCCTTTGGTAGCCATGTTGATGAACTTTGAGAGTGACAACATTCCTGATTTTGAGGAAATGGTAAATGCTCTTGGAGTTTCATTTGGGCCAACGCGGCAAGCAAGGTTGGAGTTGGATTTATGCAACAGGGAGACACTACCTACAAAGCCTTCTGTAGAAGTGCCACTAGAGTTAGAGTTAAAGGCATTCCCAGCATATCTAAAATATGCCTACTTGGGAGAGAATAGTACATTACCTATCATCATTGCAACATATTCAAGTGAAGCTCAAATAGAAGGCCTAGTATCAGTTCTCAAGTAGTACAAGAGAACTATTGGATAGGCAATTGCAGACAGCATTGGCATTCCCCTTAGGATATGCTCTTATAAGATTCAGTTAGTCAAAGATTACAGACTGAGTATTGAACATCAAAGGAGGTTTAACCCCCCAATGCAAGAGGTTGTGAGGAAAGACATCATCAAGTGGCTAGATGAGGGAGTAATCTACCCGATTGCTGATAGTGAGTGGGTGAGTCCAGTACAGTGTGTGCCGAAGAAGGGAGGTATCACAGTGGTTCCTAATGCAAAGAACGAGTTGATACCCATGAGACCAGTCATCTGATGGATAGTGTGCATGGATTATAGAAAATAAAATGCTTCCACCATGAGGGACCACTTTACTATGCCTTTCATGGATCAGATACTCTATAGACTGGTAGAAAAAGGATGATATTATTTCCTTGATGGGTACTCTGGGTACAATCAAATTATTATTGCACCTGAGGATCAGGAGAAGACAAGTTCGCTTGTCCCATATGGTACTTTTGCATTTAAGAAAATACCCTTTGGACTTTGCCACACTCCAACCACATTTCAGAGATGCATGATGTCTATATTTTCAGATATAGTTGAAAGCACTATTGAGGTGTTCATGGATGACTTTACTGTCGTTGGCCAATCTTTTGAAAAATATCTTTTGCATTTGTATGATATGTTGTAGAGATGTATTGAGAGTCACTTGGTGCTAAACTGGGAGAAATGTCATTTTATGGTCAAAGAGGGCATCGTGCTTGGTTATAGAATTTTGGGCAAGGGAATTGAGGTGGATAAAGCAAAAATTTAGGTGATAGAGAAATTGCCACCACCAATCTCGATAAATGGTATGAGAAGTTTCTTAGGCCATGCCTAATTTTACCGTCGTTTCATAAAGGATTTCTCCAAGATCTCACAACCCTTATGTAAGTTGCTAGAAAAAGATGCCAAGTTTGTATTTGATGATGCATGCATGCACGCCTTCGAAGAATTGAAAAAAAGGCTAACCATAACACCCATTATTGTAGCTCTAGAATGGTCACAACCATTTGAGCTAATGTGTGATGCGAGTGGAGTGGCACTCGGTATGGTGTTGGGGCAATGAAGAGAGAGTCTTACACCCAATCTATTGTGCTAGCAAAGCACTGAATGTGGCTCAAAAGAATTACACCATGATAGAGCAAGAATTGCTTGCATTGTTTGCATTTGAAAAATTCCATTCGTACTTGTTGGGAGCTAAAGTGATTGTGCACACAGACTATGCGACACTCAAATATTTGATGCAAAGAAGGATGCAAAGCCAATGTCAATTAGGTGGGTACTTCTCTTGTAGGAATTCAATTTTGACGTGATTGATAGAAAAGGGTCAGAAAACCGGGTGGCTGATGAGGCTATGGTGAAATTTGATAATGGGCTAGACATAAATGACTCATTCCCTGATGAAGGAGTTCTGGCACCGTCACATGATCTTATACTTTGGTTTGCAGACTATGCTAACTATTTGGTGAGTGATGTAGTGCCCCTTGATTTAAAAACCCATCAATGTCACAAGTTTATACATGACGTAAAGAAGTTCTTCTGGGATGAGCCATATTTATTTCGCATCTGTGCTGATGGAATCATCTGTAGATCTGTCCCAGAAGTAGAGATGATGAACATTCTTGAAGCATATCACTCTTTATTTGTGGGTAGCCATCATAGTGGAGCTCGAACTGCTTATAAGGTGTTGTAGTGTGGCTACTATTGGCCATCTATTCATCAAGATGCACATGAATATGTAAAGTCGTGTGATAGATGTCAAAGAGAAGGTAGAGTTTCACGAAGGCACGAACTTCCCCTGAATCCTATTTTGGTCATCGAAATGATCGATGTTTGCGACATTGATTTTATGAGGCCATTTGTTAGCTTGCATGGTAACAAGTATATTCTGGTTATAGTTGATTATGTCTCCAAGTAGGTGGAGGCCATAGCTCTACCGAAAAATAAGGGTAAGAGTGTTACAGGATTTCTTCAAAAAAATACTTTTTCCAAGTTCGGTATGCCTCAAGCAATTATTAGTGATGGAGTTTCTCATTTCTACAAACAATTGTTTAAAGCGCTGCTTGAAAGATATGGTGTAAAACACCGTGTGGCAACCCCATATCATCCCCAAACTAATGGGCAAGTGGAAGTATCGAATAGGAAAATAAAGCAAATCTATCTAAAATGGTGAATGTGCATCGTACTGATTGGCTTAGGAGGTTGGATGATGCTTTATGAGCCTACCGGACTGCCTTCAAAACTCCCATCGGAATGTCTCCTTATCAACTGGTGTTTGGAAAAGCTTGCCACTTGGCTGTTGAACTTGAACACAAAGCATTGTGGGCATTGAAGAAACTGAATCTAGATTGACATGAAGTTGCAAACTCTAGGTTAATGCAAGTAAATGAACTTGATGAGTTTCGACTGCGAGCCTATGAGAGCTCTACCTTGTACAAACAACGAATGAAGGTTCAGCATGATCGCAAAATTAAAGATCGCCAGTTTGCTCCAAGAGACATGGTGTTTCTTTACAACTCAAGGATAAGGTGGTTTCCTAGAAAACTCAAATCAAAATGGATGGGGCCTTTCAGAGTTATGCGCGTTTTTAGCCAGGGTGCTATATGGCAAGGCTTTCAAAGTCAATGGACAAAGGGTAAAAAGGTATATGGGTGACATGATAGAGGTCAAAACAGTGGAAGATTGGGACCTTGAAGAGGCATGAATGTAAAAACTTCTTGTTGTGCCGTGACATTAAACTAGACACTTCCTGGGATGCAACCCAAGGTATGCCCCTTGCATCTTTTTGTTTTTGTCTTTACTTTGAGGACAAAGTATCATCTTTTGGTAGGGTGGTGGAAGTTATGGATTAAGGTGAAGTATGAGTAGCCTCAAGTCCATAACTTCCCGTATTTTTGATATCAAGGTTTTCTTGCCGTGTTTCTTTTTTCTTGTGGATGTTTAATTTTCTGTTGAATCGGATGTCTTAGGAAGTATAGATAATTTTTAAATGCATAGTAATAATATCTTTTGGCATATATATAGTTCTTAGATTTTCTTTAAATTTTTTATGCTAAATTAGCTACCCCTCAAAATTTTTGAGGTTGTGCTTATTGATGCATTCATACATTTTTGGAGTAGATGACAATGTTTGTTCTGATATTGTGAAGGTAAGCTGAGACTGCAAGCATGACCTCTGAGTCTATAGTTGATTGTGTTTGCAAATGCCATGTGTGTGTGAGATTATTTTGATGCATTCATGTATCAGTTTTTAGGCTCAGAACTTTCCCTAGTACTCTAAGATTGGTTTGGTGAATTGGTTGATTTGGAAGTGATCTTAGGCCTTTGTTCTGATAGTAAACCCACTTTTTCCTAAATGACCTAATAAATGAACTAGTGAATCCCTTGTTCCAAATGTTTGAGCTTATCAAGTTTTTTCTTGACACCTTGCTAACCTCACCTCATTTGATGAAATACCCTGATATTAACCCAGATATATCCTTGAGCATGTGAACCTTGATTGAGGCTAAAAGCCTAAGTTGAGGGTGGTTGCATTGGTGGCCCTGGTTTGAGGCATAGATATTGTGTACTTCACTTTAGGCTAAAAGCCTAAGTTGAGGGTGGCCCTTATTATGGTAAAGTAACAAAAAAGAGATAGTTAGTTGAGGTGAAAAGAAAGAAAAGGAATAATCATGAGCTGGGTGAAGAAAAAGAATGAAAAAGAGTGCCTCAAGTTTAAAAGATTAGCAAAAGAATGAGTTCAAAATGAAGGCACAACTGAAGAGAGAAAGAATAAGCCCGGGAAAGCTTAAAAAGGGGGAAATAAGGGAGGAATTGGTAAAGGGTTGGAGTACTAAAGCAAAAAGTGTTGGTAAACGTGGTTCAAGGATAGCTTTTAGTCACTATTTTCCAAAAATACCATACCAAAGCCTCCTGAGTCCATGTTACAAGCCAATAAGTCCTAAAGTGATCCCAATAAACTTTTAAATGAGTACATGGGAAAGCTTATGATGTTAGTCATTGTTCATGAATTTCAATTATGAGAGTGAGAATGCTTCCTCAGTCCCTGATTTTTGAATGTGCTTGAGTGAGTATAAGGGACGTCTTTCTATTGAGGGTATTTGCACTACTTGATTAGCATATCACTATGCTAGTGATTGTGGAAGGTTGATGCTCCTTAGTTTATCATGGTTGGATTGCAAGGTATCCCATTATGTTCCTGTTTGCTAAATAATTTTACAATCCTGTTTTGAAAATGGTAATTGGGTACCTGAATCAGAGAAGTTAATATGTATGTCATTAGTCTAGTTGCTATATATTTCTCTACGTCTATGTAGATGAGTCATCGCTTGAGGATAATAATTCTAAGTTGAGGGTATTAATGTGCTGTCATAATACAACACATTTGGTACCTAAAACAAGGGATTTTGTGAGTTCTTAAAGCGACTTTCTAGTGTTTTGATGTGTTTTTGTGTTAATCATGCAGAAAAGTTAGGTTGGCATAATTTTGAGAAAAGTTGCAAATTTTGCTGAAGCATAGGCCATACGAGCCCACCTACGAGTCATAGCTCATACTATGAGTTGTAGGTTGTGTCATTGCAGGAATCAGAGATCAAAAGTTAGAAATATGCCAAGTGAAGGTCACTCTTACGAGTCCAGCCTACGAGTCATAAGACACTTTATTACTTGTACAGGTGGACTCGTAGAAAGAATCAGAGAGCTAAAATGTTGGACCAAAAAATTAAAGACCAAGACTATGAGATCAATATATGAGTCGTAAACCAAGCAACGATTCGTACCTATGGATCATACCAGTTTAGTCCAAGATTCCAAGATCCTGATACGAGACACCGACTGCGACTCATAGGTTTCCCCGCCAGTCATAACTGCGAAGCTTATCAGCTGCCAACTATCTTTTCTATGCAAATTTTATGGTTATTTTGTACACACTATATATAGTTTAAGTTAGGTTATTTTAATGGGGTGACCAGAGATACTACTCCAAGATATTTTTGAAGCTTTTCTTAGGTTTTAGAGTAGTTTATTTGTTCTTTCTTGAAAAACTCATTTTGGGAAATTGCAAACCTTTTTTGTACGCATTGTTGATCAATCAAGCTTGTGGGTTTGCAACTTGTAGTGCCTATTTCCTTCATTGCTATTTCTAAAACTCTCAACTATGTCTCTTATTTGCATTTTTATGTGTTTTGCTTTAGCCAGGAGTAGCTAAGCACCCATAACTTGGGGTTTAGGGAACCATGGGTAGTTGACTTGAAATGTCCTAGGTTTTGTGCATATTTATGATTAGGGTTTTTCATGTATTGTTTAGTTCCTTTCCTGATTAATGTTGTTTGGTGGTGGCCAACACCAAACCTTGCCTACTATCAAAATCGCGACCAAGGTAGTGACGAATAGGAAAAGGGAAATAGATGATAAGATTCGGTTGATGTGTTTCCCTCTAATCGAATAAACTTGACCAAGGAGAGGTTGACTGGGACAATAGGTAATGGTTAGTTGGCATGCCATGGTAGCTGACCAAGTGCCATGGTGAAATTCGAGCTTCACCTTCACAAGAAGGCTGGAAGAATCTAAGTTACTGTCCTATATATGGTTCACTAATCATAGTTATGTTATCTAAGGTAATTGAGTCAACGAACCATGGGGAACATAATTCCCAATTTATTCCCAAAATTGAGCATTTTTCCATACTCTAGTTAGCATTTATTTTATGTTGTTTTTGAATCACAAAAAAAATCCCCCCCCCCTTTTTGAAATTTTAGTTATAGATACTAGAAATGAGGATTAGTGAAATCCTGTAGTCAAGCCCTATATTCCCTGTGGATTCGACCCTCACCTCGGTTATGTTAATTACTAATAGCGATCGCTTTCTTATTGGAGTGTGACCATCATCACTGGTAAGTCCTCTAGTTTGGGGACAATGTTCAATTTCTATCTTACCTATGTTAAGACTTTATTCCACTTTTCTTTCTAGTTTGAGGGTGAGCCTTGAACATGTCTTGGCTCTCGTCCTATTCATGCTTAGAGGTGTTGTGGGATACTATGCTCTGTACCTATAATTTGATGAGATTTCATGGAAACTTATCCCTTAGACCCTATCCCTTATGTGATCATTTGACGCTATTGATAGTGATGAAAAGTGATGAAAGTCCTAAAATCCCTATTTCCCCATAGCTTGAGTCCTACTTACCCTACCATTGGTACTTACTTGTTATGTGATTCATGCAAATCTCTTTCCCCTATCTATCCCCATAGCATGAGTCATACGCCCCTATTCCCCTAGAATTATTTGTTGAATGTTTGTTTTATATTCTGCAATCAAGGATGTGCAAATGATATGCTAAGAGGCTTGTTTGGGTCGCATTCGAGTTTTCCATTCGCCGTGTCGCGTCTAGGCCCTAGGCTTGGGTCATGACATATACGGCCCATGATGATGTATATGGTCCATATACCTGCTCCGTGATCCAACACTTAGAAAAATTCTCTTGTCAAAGGTCCAAACAATAATTCCATACTTAGAAAATTTCAACGTAGGCATTCATATGGTTGGTCTCATGGTCCATACCAAGGTATACAGACCGTATACTCCTCCATCAAACTTCACTTTTAAAAAAATCCTTCGCGACAAAGTTTCGAGATGGTGATCCAATACATACAAAATTTTCACTCCAGCACCTATATGGGGGACCTCACGGACCGTGAAAGGCCATAAGGTCTGTGAGTCGGCCCGTATGACATGTCTTGGCTCTAAAACTGTGGAATTTCAAGGCCAAATAGTCCACCACATGGTCCATGAAGCCTCATGAAGTCCCTCTATGGGGTCCATGTGTGGTATGCCATAGTCTTAGACTCCATGTTAAAGCCCACACACCCCACACAAGGACAAGGGCCACTTCAAGGAGGCTCCACGGTATAGCCTCACATGGACTGTGAAGGCTTCCATGAAGCTTTACCTTGGTCTAAGACTTTCTGAAATCAAATTTCCAAGATCCATTAAAGTCATAGAAAGTTTGGGGCCTTACAGCATCACTTTGTGGAGATCTTTCCTGGCCTTGAGCACCTTGAGCCACTTGACCCTGACCCTTCTGAGCAATCTTAGTACAATTATAAATCTTGTGGTTCTTATCACCACACCCATAGCATGCACCCAAATTCCTCATACAGGTACCCGAGTGATTCTTCCTCATGTAGCACATTAGGGAGGCATTGGCGAACCTCCAACCTATGCCTTAGGAGGAGGCACCTAGAATTAGCAACATGAGCATTAGAACCTTGGCCCTATTGAAAGTGACCATAACCACCACCCTTAGAGTTGGAGAACCCACCATCATAACACGCCCTCTTAGAATCATGCACCCTCTTTTCCTTAAACTTTTCTCCTTCAATCTATTCATCATATTTCATGAGCCTAGAGATGTCCATATCGTGAATAAGCATAGTTGTATGACATTCTTTCACAACCAAGTTAGAGATCCCATAAATAAACTTGTGCATTCTTGCACGGGGGTCAGCCAATAGCATATAAGCATATTTTGAGAGCTTAGTGAACTTGAGGATATAGTATCTCACACTCATACCACCCTATTTGAGGTTGATGCATTTTGTTATCTTAGCTTCCCTAAGTTCAAGAGGGACAAAACGATCTAGAAATAAAAACTTAAACTCTTCCAATTAACAGCATTACCGCAAACTCTTTCCATCAACCATTGAGTGTACCACGACCAACTCAGCTTTTTCCTTAGAAGTGACTCCCATAATAGTCAACACCTTAGTGAGGTTATCAATAAATTCTTGAGCATCCTTATCAGACTTTGACCCATAGAACTCTGGAGGATTCATCCATGTGAATTCTCTCACCCTAGAAGCCAGAGTGGGATCACAAGGAGGAAGATTAGTCTGCGTAGTCTGAGAAGTCACCACTTGTGCATGCATAGCAAAATCCATACAGAATTCACCATCAGTGATAGGCTCTTTCGTAAGCCTTTGAGGAACTTGGTCCTCATTAGCTGGGGCCGGTCTTGGTAAGAGAGCTCTTCATGGAGGCATCTTATGTAATATAGCAAGGACGTAATAAGGATAAGGAAACCATAACATATGGTCCAAAGCATGACATAAGACACAAAGAGGTGAGACAGTTCCTAGAACACCATCCCAACCTCCCACTCATAAGAATGGTGCACTTCACACCTATGAATAGGACTACTCGATGTGGCATGTTGGACTCTAAGGATCATTTACAAACCTAGTGCTCTAATATCAATCTTATCACCACCCGAAACTAGGGTCTAGGAGTGACATGGTGAATGGAAACTCGAGGGTCCCTAAACAAGCCTCAAAGTATCCATATTCACATCATTGGTTGAGAAGCGCTTATACATAGTAACACATAGTTCTAAGGAAAAAAAAGTATGACTCATCCTGTGGAAATGTCATAGGATAGGGAGTAATATGGATTCACATAAAACATTAGCACATAAGAACGAAGGAGCGGGTAAGTATGACTCACTCTTTGGGGGCAAAACGGGACTTAGGATCTTCCACATCATAAATGAATC
The DNA here is from genome assembly GCA_011800125.2 of Solanum clarkiae. Classification (NCBI taxonomy): domain Eukaryota; kingdom Viridiplantae; phylum Streptophyta; class Magnoliopsida; order Solanales; family Solanaceae; genus Solanum; species Solanum clarkiae. The sequence continues at coordinate 10,072 of JAABOM020115169.1, read as the reverse complement.
CATAACATAAAGCTCATAATCAATCCCTAATAAACATAACCATTAGATAACCTGTAACACCCCAATTTTTTTAAGCTAAGATTGAGCTATCCTTCATATGATGTAGGATTTTGATTGATAATACTTAATTTGTACATAGATGTTAAAACCAATTTCTTAGTGTGGGAATAGAATTGGAGATGATATAAGGTCGCGGTTCTAATGTATGATCTAACAAAAGTTAGATGGACCAATGACTTTTAGGTTGTATGTATATATGCTATGATCAATTCCTAAGTATATAAAGTATATTAGATATGATTTAGAGTCATAAGGGATCTTTTACATCAAGCCAAGTCTAATGAATTTCTAGCAACTAAGTTTTCGCATGAGTCGATAGAAGGGTCAACTTCAAATGACCATATCTCCTAAAGTATAATGAGTTAATTGACCCATAATATACCAAATAAGATATTTGAATAAGCTTTCCAATGCATCTAATTTCGCCTTTATCAGAGATCGGAGTAGAATGTTATGACTATTTTACTGAAGACCTGCAGAGCTATTCGAAGATCCGTGATAGCTCCACATCCCGAACTTAACGCGGACCCTTACTGGATAAGTAATGATATTTTTTTTTCTTTTTATTTTGAGGTACTTTTATCTCAAAACCTTTGGGGCTCTATTTAAGATCCCAAAACATATAAAACCTCAGTTTTCATAATTAAAATCCTCTCCCTTCACTCCTAAACATAAACGCTCAAGAATCATCAAGAAAATCATCAAGTTAGGATTAGCCTTCAAGATTTATTCTCAAGGTGAGTTATTCTTCATAAATTTTAATCTACCCAACCCAAATTTCTTTATCTATTCATGAATCGCTAATAGAATCTTACATCATGACCTAGGGTTTCAAGAAGATGAATTAAAGAATCCGAAGAAAGAATTTCTTAATTCTTCTTTTTCAAGAATGTAGGCTTCTCCATCAAGAACTCTAAAATTTCTAAGTCAAGAATTCAAGAATCAAGAAGAATTCCTTTAAATAATGTCTTTCCAAGTTCTTCCTCTCTAAGAGAACTACTGAGGTCGAGGATTTTCTCCAAGAAAGGTAGCATTCATCAAATTTCCATTGTGATATCAACTTTCCAAGTATGTAAGGCTAAACTAAAAGTATGGGATTATTCTCCCATGTGTCCCATAGATGGTCTTAGATGAGAGTTGAAAGTTCTTGAGTCTACACACATGATTCCTGTAGTAGTTTCTTGATTTAATTCTTGAATTATGGTTCTATTATATTAATGAGTTTCTGTATACAATCTTCTTGAAGTTGAATAATTGTCTGAATGCATGTTCATGTCTTCATTCATATATTCCTAATTGAGGACTACAGTTGCTTTTATGCATTATTTTGAAAACTGAGTTTTGATGGTCATACTGAGCATGTTAAACACTGATGAGTTCTTTTAGATTATTTTTACTAAGCTTTATAAATATAATTATTGATCATGAATAACGATTTGAGAGAGAGTCAAGCTGATATGCAGAGATTATTTGTAAATTATGAGTTTTTGTAACAAACACTTGACATGTTAATGAGTTTTGATTGAATTGAGCATTAAGTCTAAATGATATTTTGAGTACATATTGATGACTGTGTAAATATACTTTTTCATAACAATTTCATTGATAGATGATGGTAATAAATTATACGAGTCTTAAAGGAGATTGATTTGATAGACAATTGTGCATGTTTTAGTCTTAGGAGAATTATTAAGCACTGAGTTGGGTGAGAAGTGTCACCCCAAAACTGCATTTGCCAGCGTAGGATGTTGTGCAGCCCGTTCTGGTGACTCTTGTCCCAATAGTTGGACAATTCTCATTGGATCCAAGAGAGACAGAGATAGAGATACTACATCCTTTATCATGGCAAGTTTAGGACGAGCATTGCAACGATGCCAATTTGTTGTGCCCTACCTAACTTAAAGGTGGCGCGATAGGATAGATGTTGGTTAAGAGAAACTCCCAAGCAACATTGATTGAGCATGAGATTTTTTCTAATGGAGTCATTCTTTTCTTTTCAAATGTACATTGTAAAGAGCATGATTTACTTTAAACTTGCATGTTTTACTAAGATGAGATGATTGAGACTTTTGAGTTGAGTTGATGTTATTGTCATATTATTCTACCTGTTTCGGTTTAATTCAACTATTTTACATACCAATACATTCCACGTACTAATGTTCCTCTCTAGGAGTACATCATTTCATGATGTAGATACATGATTTGGAGATCGTCAACTAGCACGTCATTGAGGATTTGAGACGTTCAGCCGATTAGTGAGCCTCCCTTATTTCAGAGGATTCATTACTTTATTTACATGTTTCTTTTGATTTAGATTTGCTTAGCTTTATTTTGATTGAGGTAGTCATGGGTCTGTCATTGGCACCAACTGATAGTGATAAAGGCTTCATAGACTAGAGCCGAATATTGATGTAAGATTGTAAGCTAGTTCTTCCTACTAACTTTTTATTATAATATTATTTTGGGACTAGGTGATGACGTGCCCATTTATTCCCTCATGTCTTCTATTGATTAGTAGAATGTCTGTATGAATGAATGTGATGAGGCCAAGTGATTCTCTTGGGGACTAACAATAGTCTCTGAGTGTCGATTACGTCTGGGTACCCTCTGGGGGCGTGACATAACTATATCCATAATCGTCATCTCTAAATACAACAATTAGCATATAAACGTACAAGAGTCTATAAGATGTCCAACAATTCCTCTAATCATAAGATATGATAGGGGACAAGACATGTCCCAGGCTTATCCTCAGAGTAAATAACATACAAAACACATAATAAGTAGATGAATGGTGGTTTGTTCTTGGAAGATAGAACTTACCATAACAAGTATCTCAAGATCCGATCTAGCCATCATATGGTGGATGAAGGTAATCTCCGGTTCCTATATGGTTAGATCATGTGGGCAAAAAGTATACGCTAGTATTTTTGAATATACTAAATATGCGGGCATGCAATGCACATGACTTATCAAGCCTGCGTTCAATGTTAGATGACAAGGGCATATAAATAGAAAGAAGTACATATCCAAATAAGAGTATATAAAAATATGCCATGAAATCCAGGATACATGAAATGCCTAATGCTTATATAAAGAGGGGATGTGACCTCAACCGACATATAAGACCAAGTGAGCTATTACTTGGAATCCCGATGTTATCTCCACATCAAAAAATAGGTGGTCTACTTGCCAAAGGTAAACTATACTTCTCTTTAAGGGCCTCCCATTTCGAAAAAGTAACTTTCCTTTCGGGCCTCCCATCTCAGATAAAATTTTCGATTCATATCATATCATATCAATGTTGTAACTGCACCTTAATGGTCTCCCATTTCGATGAGGATTACCATATACATATACCTATGTTGGCACATAGTTCAAAAGAAAGGAAGGGGACCCTTGGGTTTAGCCATGACACCTCCATCTCATTGGTTCTAATTCATCATCCCACAAGAATACATATACGTATACATACTATAAAACGAGATGTAAGTCATTTAAAATCATTTCAATGCATACTTGGGCTTAAAAGTCAAACATTATTCATAATCATTCATACTTAGGCTCAAAGGCCAAATCATAATTCAAATCATGCTTTTCATGCATAGGAATTGCCCAATGTGCTCAAAGAGCCAATATCATAGACATTTATGTGATCACATTCTTGTCATAACCATAATCTTATTAAAATCATATACATAAATATAGTTTGGCTTGAGCTACTTCATAATCTTCATAAAATCTAATGCTCATGAATGCATATACCATGGATGATGAAAATAGCATAGATAGTAGAGATTCAATCTAAAAATTAATAATACAATATGAAATTCAAGTAAATCCATGAGTAAATTCATATTTAAATCACAATTTAGATTACCCATGACTAAATTAAACTTTATAGGGACAATGTGTCATGACCTAAGCCTAGGGCCTAGATATGATACGATGCATGGGGAACTCAAAGAGACCCCAACATTACACATCCCTAGTCGCAGAAGCAATAAAATAATGCTATAGAATAGTAAATAGGGATAAACGGGGCTATAAAACATCTTTCATATCATAAAACATTAAGAGAGTCAATCTCATAGCACAATTACATAACTTGTCCAACAACACCTCTAAACATAGAACTTAGTTGGAGGCCAAGATAAGCAATCGAGCTCACTCTCATATTTATAAGTAGCCAACATAACAGGATTCAATACATATCATAATCTAGAGAAGTATGTCCTCGAAGTTGAGGACTCACCAACTTTCTTTGAGGGAAATCGTACTAGCCACATGGAGGATGAGAATGATCAAGTGGTGCTCCGGTCCCTACATGGTAACATTATGTAGGCATAGAGTATGCATTAGTATGTTTGAACATACTAAGTATGTAGGATGCAATGCAATAAGAGATAGGCAACATAATTGAAATGCATATTTAGGCAATAAATGAGCATATAGCAATATGGCATGCATGAATGTATCTTGTAGTAAAACATGCTTACATAAAACATATTATATGTGTAGGAAGAGACCATCATTAGTAACCAAGGCCTACCACCTCCTTGGCGAGGTGATTGAGGTACAAACCCCCCAAGATGGCTGTATGGGCCTTCCACCCCCCACCACTCCACCCCCCGAGCAAGGCAGATGAGGTATAATCCCCTCAACATGGTTGCATGGGCCTACTACCTCCCGAGCGAGGCAATTGAGGTACAATCCCCCAACATGGTTCCACAGGCCTACTACCTCTCGAGCGAGGCAATTGATCAACTTCCAACACTATAGGTGCCTTTCATGAAAATCAACATATATATACATTTTTTTTATCATCATAAAGTTACTTAACTCATATACCATGCATTAGATCTTCAACAACTCAAGAAGCATTAACCGGACATTTTATCAAACACTTGGTGGATGTGCGATGCATAGGTAAAATCATACAATTCAAGAGTGAAATCATGCTAGTAACTTCACTGTGAAACCACCGACCAACACTTGGTAATACTCTCATGAAATATATATCAAAATCCTTTATCAAATCTCAAGATAGATCAAATATTCATAGTTAAAAACATGCTTAAACAATCACACTTTTATAAAACCCCAACGTAGTTAATAGTCAAATTCATAGCAAGTACGACCCATAAGTAAATCAACTTAGAAACATGAGTTTTAGGTAAAAAGGATACTTGGGAACCATGGTGAAAGGATTCAATAGTTGAAACCCACATATCTTGACTTTGGAGAATCCTTGATGAAGATTGGAAATGGAGACTTGAAGCTTGAGTGAAATTCTTAAAAGCCGGATGAGTTTTGAGACTTGAAATTTGGGGTGAAATATTTGTCTAAGTGTTTGAGAGAGTATTTGGGAATGTCTTATATGATATGAAGGTAAAATATGGCTAAGTATAGGTATTTTCACGAATGGGAAGACTTAGGCCCAATACCTAAAAGCCTTTGACCGAGTAATAAAAACTGGGCAAAAATAACACTGGGGTGCGCCCAAGGCACGTCACGCCAGCTGCGCAAACCCTCTCTGGAAATTGCAATTTTGGATAATTGAAATTTTGATTTGGTCTCTCTAAAATCAGGGTTAGACCCATTTCCCACTCAATTTTCCCCCTTTATCCAAAATACGAAGTTGGATTATGCAAGAATTTTGAGATATATGAAAATTATGATTCTGAGCACTTCAAAATTACATTTTCAAGCACTTTTTAGGGTCATTTCAATATCTCCTCCTTGGGAACATTCGTCCCCCAATGTCAAAGAAATGTACATAAGAAGAGTAATCATAAAGAAATCAGCCCCAACAAGAATACAACAATACACTTAAACATCATTTTCAAAAATCTCAACATGAATGTTAAAATCACTATGAACTTCGTCAATACAAACCTAATGCATGCTATTGACATAAGGGCTGAAACATAAGACTTGAAATCATATAGGGAACTTAGAGTTAGTACCTTAGGCTTGAGTATAATGGAAGAGATAAGTATATCACTTTTACATGTCCACTTCGGCCTCCCATGTAGCACTTTTGACTTGTTGATTCCTCCAAAGGACCTTAATGGAAGCAACATCCTTGTTCCTCAACCACTTCACTTGTCTATCCAAGATCTCTATTGGAACTTCTTCATAAGTCAAGTTATCTTCAACAACACTCACAATATCAAATGGAGCAATAACATTCCTTAAGAAATTTCCGTTTCGAAATTTACCTCAAAGTAAGTCGGTTTGAGACCTCCCCCTTAAGAAATTTTGTCTCAAAATTTACCTCATTCTGCATTAATAACAAAGCTTATTAGTCGTCCAATAATTATCCTCGTCATATGGACCTTCCCACATATTGAGAACGTCATTGGGAGATCCTATGAGATCGTCATCAATGATGCTGACTATAATTTGTTGAAGAATCTCTTCCTTCAAATTTTCACATAAGGGTGATAATGCTTGCAGAATAGCATAAAAAGTTTGGTCATCAAAGAAATTTATGTATGCATTCATGACTGTAAGTATTCCCAAAGGATAAGAAATCAGGAAGAGAATTAGCAATTCCTCTTTGTTATAATATCTCAAATATTGGGCTTGCCACCTAGCAGTTATTAGTTTAGGGACATGTACATGATAATGGACACACATTTTGTAGGCCATAATTAACCATGTAAAGGGCTTCCCCTTAGCCCCGGTTGTCCCACTTTATTATCTCTTGATGCTTAGGGAACCCGGAGCTAAGGGGAACCTGAAGGGACCCCAAGTAAGCCTCTTAGAACATTATTACACATCCTTGGTCACGGAAGCAATAAAAAAAAGCATCAAGAGATAATAAAGTGGGACAATTGGTGCTAAAGGGAAGCTCTTTCATATCATAGACACCAAGAACAATAGACAAGGCTCTTAGCCTAGATACATAACATGTCCAACAAACACCTCTAATACATAGATAAGAGCGGGGCCAAGACAAAGCAACCAGGATCACCTTTATAGTCAAAATAGACAATAAAGAAGAATGTCTCAATACATAATAAGAGCAGCATAGATTAAGGTTCCTGAAGTGGAGGACTCACCACACGCTTGAGTAGTACCGATCTAGTCACGTGGAGGAGGATGATCAACTTGGGTACCGGTTCCTACATGGTGATATCATGTAGCCAAGAGTATGTGTTAGTACGTTTGAATGTACTAAGTATGTAGGATACAATGCAACAAGAGATGACACCTTAATCAAAATGCATACAATAGGAAATAAGCATAATATATCAATATAGCGTGTATGATCAATGCATAAGTAAAACATGGTTAAGTAACTCATGGTCATATACAATATCATATACGTAGAAGTGACCAAGCTAGATTTCCAAATTATAAAACCCTTGGTAGGTTAGTGATGATTTCACCCATCACCCTAGTGTGTGAGGTATAGACCCCTCATCTAGGTTAGTGATGATCGCACCCATCACCCTGATGTGTGAGGTACAAACCTCTCATATAGTTTAGTGATGATCAAACCCATCATCCTAGTGTGTGAGGTACAAACTCCTCATCTAGGTTAGTGTCAATCTCATCTACCACCCTGATGTTTGAGATACTTACCCCTCAACTAGGTTACCTGAATCGAGCATGGTCTAATGCAACATTTTATATAGATTATATAATATCCATAAGCTCATTTAAACATCATAACATCATTCATATCATATCTCATGCTTTGGACCTCCAACTCCTCAAGAAACCACATCTGGACATTTTATCAAACACTTAGAGGTTGTGTAATGCTAGTATAAAACCATAAAATATAGAGATGAAATCATGCAGGAAAATCCATTGTAAAACCATCAATCAACACCTTAAAACACCCTCAATCAACATACATCAAAACGCCTCCTCAAATCTTACAATACATCAAAGATTTATAGCTCAAAAAATAGCAAAACATTCACAATTTCACATAACTTTAACATAGTGTACAGTGAATTTCATAATAAGCAAGACCCATTTGTAAATAAACTTTAAATCATGCAATTTGAGTAAAAGGAGACTTGGGTATCATGGATGAAAGGAACCCATTATAGTAACCCACATACATTAGCTTGGAGATGAACTTGGTGAAGATCGGAGATGGAGACTTGAATCTTGAAGAAGAACCTTGAAGGAAAACCTTAGCTTCGGATGAAGATTTGGGACTTGAATTTGGGAGTGAAAATATGGCTAAGTATTTGAGTGAGTATTAGAGAATGTTTAGGATGTTATGAAGGTAAAATAAGGCTAAGTATAGGTAAAAATATGGTTGGGAGCATTTAGGCCCAAGACCGAAAAGCCTTGGAGCGAGATAGAAATCACTGGCAAAAAAATACACAAAATCACATTTGGTCCGTAGCACAGACCTTTTGCAGAGTTCAAATTAACATATTTCTGCGACAGCTGCACATCGCGGTGCTGTCGCAGATCGATTCTAGATAAGAAAAATTACGAAAATTGAAATTGATTATCATTTGCTCTTAAATTGGGGTTAGACCCTCTTCCCCCTAATTTTGACCGCCTGAAAAAGAATATGAAGTTAGATTTTTGATATCGTGCACATATTTTTGAGATATATGAAATTTAAAATTGTGGGCATTTCGAGGCACATTTTCGGGCACTTTTTTGGGGTCGTTTCACCCTTCCAAATCAACCACCTCACCAAACCAGTCTTAGAGTAATACAACAAGTTCTGAGTCCTTACATGATATATGAATGAAGCAAAATAAGCTCACAACACACATGATATTGCATAACCAATCAAGTGTAGACTCACAGTGACATTGCACACCCAATCAAGTGTAGAATCACAGGTCATTTTACCTTTACATTATCAAAAAAACATCACCAGATAATCAAAATGCATGATTTCATCAATTACCAATAATCACAAAAATTTTGAGGGTACCTAAATTTTTCGAACCATTCAAAAAGCATTTAAAGACTGTATATGCTAAATGACCGTACTACTATGTATGTACACATTATATGCACTACCTAAACATGTTGGTTCAAAAAAAAATAAAATATCTACAAGGAAAAAGAAACATGATAAGAAAACATTGAGATCAAAAATAGGGGAAGTTGTGGACTCGAGGCTACTAAGACTTCACCTTAATCCATAACTTTCCACACTCCACTAAAATAGAATACTTTATCCTCAAAGTAAAGACATGAACGAAAACCAAATATATATATAAATATATATATAGACACACACACACAATAAAAAACCAACATTTTAAAAACTAATCATCCAAAACAAAAACAAAAACAACATCCAACATAAAATATTTAAACAAATCCAAACACAACAAAAATATTATCACACAAAAGAACAAAGTATCCATAGATAAAATATAAGGACTGAGTCAAAAGTCAAACATCATAGTGCTCAAGCATCGGTATCTGTCTAGTCAGCAGGTCCTGGGTCACTACCTCCTCCTTAGCTATCTAGGCCGCAATTGTTCATGAGATACCCTCTCCATATGAAGTTTGTTGCTCCCTATCTCTCTGTATAGCCACTATCAGTATCGACTCCTGCACCACCTCCTCTTGTATCTGCTCCTCCTCCAATGCTGCTGGGTCATCAGGCCTAGGCCTCTTCTGGCTCATCTCTGGGTCATCTGTCTCAAGGGCCTCTTCCCGTGGGTATGCGGGCGGTCAGCTAACTAGTCAAAAACCTCATCACCCGCTGGTGCCACCTCTGGGACTACTACAGTGGCTGCTAACATCTGCAATAAGTTGGCCTTAAACTTGCCCAATTCATGTGTCATTATGCTCATGTCAGTAGGCCGAGCACCATCAAGCCTCCTCTAGACTCTTACCTCAAATGCATCTACACGAGCATCCACCGCTCTAACTCTCTCATCTACCAAATCATAGGTGTCACGCCCCAAAGTCCCGTAGGGCGAACCGGCACCCATTGCCGATAAGGCTCGGGAGAACCAACCTGTAACTATATGCGTTCTATACATATTATAAGGGGTTT
>JAABOM020115158.1:0-23459 GCA_011800125.2 Solanum clarkiae | reverse complement strand
CCTTCAATTCCTCAAGAAATCATAACCGGACATTTTATCAAATACTTGGCGGGTGTGTAGTGCTAGTGTAAAACCATACAATTCAAGAGAAAAATCATGCTAGAAAATTCAATGTATAACCAACAATAGATAGTTGGTAACACCCTCAAGCAACATACATCAAAATCCTTCATCAAATCTCATAATAGATCTTGATTTCACAGCTCAAAACATGCTAAAACAGTCACAATTTCATAAACCCCAACGTAGTGTGCACTGAATTTCATAATAAGTAAGACCCATGAGTAAATCAACTTTAAATCATGTAATTTTAGGTGTAAGGAAGATTGGGAATCATGAGTGAAAGGAACCCATGAAAGAAACCCACATACCTTAGCTTGGGAGAATAGCTTGATGTAGATTGGAGATGGAGACTTGAAGCTTGAATGAGAACCTTAAGATTCGGATGAGTTTTGAGAGTGGATTTTAGGAGTAAAATATTTGGCTAAGTGTTTGAATGATTATTGGAGAATGTTTTGAATGATATGAGGGTGAAATATGGTTAAGTATAAGTATTTTCACATTTGGGAACACTAAGTCCCAAGACTCAAAAGCCTTGGACTGAACTTGAAAAACTGGATAAAAATAATACTGTGGTGCGCCCTTGGCACGTCGCACCAGGGGCGCGAAAACCTTTTTGGAATTTTATTTTTTGGAGAATAAAATTGCGATTGTTTGTTCTAAAATTGGGGTTAGATCCATTTCCCACTAAATTTGACCCCCTGAACAAGAATATGAAGTTGGAGTTTTGATGTCATCCACAGATTTTGAGATATATGGAAATTACGATTCGGGGCACTTCCGAAGAACATTTTTGGGTCGTTTTAATATCTCTCCCTTGCGAACATTCATCCCCGAATGTCAAAAAAACGTATATGGGAGACACAAGCATGAAAATTTTAGGACACATTGAGATGCAACAATGCATATAAACATCATTTCAAAAATCTCATCACAAGTGTAAAATTGTCATGAACTCGTCAATTTTAACATGAAGGTATGCAATGACATGAGGGCTGAACTTAAGACTTTAGATCATATAAAAGATTTAAATCAGTACCTTAGGCTTGATTGGATTGGAGTAGGTAAGGATATCACTTTTTCATGTCTGCTTCGGCCTCCCAAGTAGCACTTTCAACTTGTTGATTCCTCCAAAGGACCTTAACAGAAGCCACATCCTTGTTCCTCAATCTCTTCACTTGTCTATCCAAAATCTGAACTGGAACCTCTTCATAGGTCAAATTTTCTTCAACAACACTCATAAAATTAAGAGGCATAATAGCATTAGGGTCTCCCACACATTTCCTCAACATGGACACTCAAAAGACCGGATGAACCAAATCCATCTCACGAGGCAATTCCTGCCAATTATCCTTATTATCCTATAAAGACCCACATAACTTTCCCTTCTTAACAAAATGAACCATACCCTTCATGGGTGATACCTTCAAATAAACCCAATTACCAACCTTGAATTCAATATCCCTTCTCTTTACATCGGCATAGGACTTTTGACGACTTTGGGTCATCTTCAACCTTTCTCTAACCATCCTAACCTTTTAGAGAGACTCCATAACTAGATCTGGTCCCAACAAAGCTAACTCACCAACCTCAAACCACCCAACGGGTGATCTATAATGCCTAGCATAGATATCCTAAAAAGGAGCCATACCGATGCTAGAATAATAGCTATTGTTATAGGCAAACTCAATCAATGGAAGATGATCATCCCAACTACCCTTAAGCTCCAATACACAAGCCCTAAGCATATCATCAAGTGTTTGGATAGTTCTTTTGGCTTGACCATCTGTTTGAGGGTGAAAGGTCATACTAAGCTTAACTCCTGTACCAAAACCCCTCTGAAAGGACCTCCAAAAGTGTGAAGTAAATTGAGCACCACGATCCGATATGATGGGCAAAGGAATCCCATGCAACCTTACCAAGTTATGAATGTATAACCTAGCATAATCTTCAACCCATATGTGGTCTTAAATAGTAGAAAGTGAGACAATTTTGTCATCCTATCAACAATAATCCAAATGGAATCAACACCCTTTCTAGTCTTGGGCAACCCAACAACAAAATCCATATTAATCACCTCCCACTTCCAAGTAGGAATCTCTATGTTTTGGGTTAGGCCACCCGGCCTTTGATGTTCATCTTTGACTTGTTGAAAACTATGACATCCGGAAACAAATTTGGCAATGTCCCTCTTTATGCCTCCCTACCAATACATATCCCTCAAATCTCTATACATCTTGGAAGAACCAAGGTGGATAGAAAAGAAGAATTATGGGCATTATCAAGGATTTTTTCCCTCAAACCATCAACACAAGTCACACAACGTACCTTGGTACCTACGGGACCATCTCCCCCTTGGGAGAAAACCTCCACCTTGCCCTCTCTCACCAAGGCCTTCAATTCTAACAAGGAGGAATCAAGATCTTGCTTTCTTATACCTCATCAACCAAGGAAGCTTAGAACCATCAACAATAACACCACCACCATTATCAACCTCTTCCAACTAAACCCCCATTCTAGGCAACCGATAGACCTCCCTAGCTATCTTTTTATCACCCCCATCAACATGAGCTAGGCTACCTATAGACACCCTACTCAAAACATCCGCCACCACATTAGTCTTACCGGGATGATAACGCTCACTCATATCATAGTCTTTAGGAAGTTCTAGCCACCTTCTTTGTCTCAAGTTGAGATATTTTTGAGTGAAGACATATTGGAGGCTCTTATGATAGGTGAACACATCAACATACATCCCATACAAATAATGACGCCAAATTTTCAAAGGAAGCACCACGGTGGCTAATTCAAGATCATGAGTAGGATAATTCTTTTCATGCACTTTGAGTTGTCTAGAAAAATAGGCTATCACCTTACCATTTTGAATTAGAATACAATCCAAACCAACTCTAGAAGCATCACAATACACAACAAACCCCTCTAGCCCATCCAGTAGTGACAATATATGAGTGGACATAAGCTTATGTTTCAATGTTTGGATGTTCCTTTCACACTCATCCATCCACACAAACTTAGCCTTCTTTTGAGTCAATTTTTCCATAGGAGATGCAATAGAAGAGAACCCATTCACAAACCTCCGATAGTAACCCGCTAAGCCCAAGAAGCTCCTAATATCCGACTGGGTCAATGGTCTAGGAAAATTTCTAATCATATTCATCTTCTTAGGATCCACCTTAATACCATTCCCTGACACCACATGTCCTACATAGGCAACCTCACTCAACAAAAATTCGCACTTCTCATACTTAGCATATAACTTCTCTTCCCTCAATCATTGCAACAAAACCCTCAAATGACCCATATGCTCATCCTCACTATGTGAATAGATCAAATGTCATCAATGAAGACCATAACAAATGAATCAAGGTAGGGTTTGAAGACCCTATTCATTGGATCCATGAAGATAGTTGGTGCATTGGTCAACTCAAAAGGCATAACCAAAAATTCATAATGCCCATACCTAGTCCGGAAGGCCGTCTTATGAATGTCACACTCCCTCACCTTCACTTCATGATATCCGGACTAAAGATCAATCTTAGAGAAGTGGTTAGCCCCTTACAATTGGTCAAACAAATCACCAATTCTTGGAAGAGGATACCCATTCTTGATGATGACTATATTGAGTTGTCGGTAGTTAATACACATTCTAAGAGACTCATCCTTCTTCTTCACAAACAACACCAGTACACCCCAAGTGGATTGGCTAGTCCTAATAAAATCCTTCTCAAACAAGCCCCTCAATTGGTCCTTCAACTCTTGTAACTCCGCCGGGGCCATATAGTTAGGGGGAATAGAAATGGGTTGAGTATTGAGGAGGAGGTCTTTACCAAAATCTATTTCCCTTTTGGGAAGAACACCGAGAAGGTCATTTGGAAAGACATCAGGAAACTCATTTACAGCCAGAACCGACTCCATGCGTAAGACTTTGGACTCCACATCCCTAACCCTAACAAGATGATAAAGACACCCCTTAGAGACCACCTTACGGGCTTTAATTAAAGAGATGAACCTACCTTTGACCACGACATCAAGACTCTCCCACTCAAGGACGAGTTCATTTGGGAATTGGAATTTGACCATATGGGTTCTACAATCAATAGAAGCATAGTATGCATGCGACCAATCCATCCCAAGAATGACATCAAAATCAACCATATCCAACTCAACAAGATCACAAGATAATATTTTATGCAACATGCAAATGGGACAATTTCTATAGACCTTTCTAGCAACAATAGATGCACCTATAGGAGTAGACACCTCATATGACTCATGCAACATTTCGGGCTCAACATGGAACGTTTTGGCAATACAGGGAGGTAACAAAAGAAAGAGTGGCACCCAGATCAATTAATTCATACACATCAAAATCAAAGATTTTCAATAGATCGATGATGACATCGGGCAACTTATTAACCCCTTACCTCCCATGCAAAGCATAAAATTAATTATGCCTTGGTGCACTATCTTTTTGGACACCTCTCCCCAAAGGGAACATATTAGCACCTTATGGATGGACCTCCTTACACTTATGGCAACTTCGAGGGCAATCCATCACCTTATCCCAACTTCCGCACAACCATAACAAGCATTAGTATCTCTCAAGCATGGGCCACTATGACCCCTACCACATTTTGGACACCCACCATTAAGAATCACACCCCCAACACCTTGGGACCATGGAAAATTACTAGCAACCCTCTCATTAGATGCATGAGAAGACCCTTGGCCTTGATGTAACCGGCCACCCTTTTGGAACTTACCATCAAAATGGGCCCTTTTGGCATCATGGACCCTCCTCTTCCTCAACTTCTCCTCCTCCATTTGTTCGGCATAGGTCATCAAATGGGACAAGTCCATGTCACTACTCTATATAGTGGACTAACATTTCTTACTTACCAGGTTGGACACACCCATGACGAACTTTCTCATTCTAGGCCTTGAGTCGGAACGAAGTGTGGAACAAACTTTGAGAGTTCGTTGAACTTGAGGGAATACTCCCTCACACTCATAGATCCTTGTTTCAAGTTCATGAACTCCACCAATTTAGCTTCCCTAACTTAACAGGGAAGAACAGATTAAGGAAAGCCACCTTAAACTCCTCCCAAAGCATCACATAGTTTACTCCCTTCTCTTCCTTCCATTGACTGTACCGTATTTGTGCCACCCCTTTTAATTGGTAGGCCACCAACTACACCTTATCTTCCGACCAAAATTTTGTAGACCTCATCAATGAACTCTTGAGGGTCCTTATCTATCTTAGACATATAGAATTCTAGCGGATTCATTCTCATGAAGTCTCTCACCCGAGATACTGATGTATGAGCATGAGGAGATTGGGCCCTTCGGTTGGCTTGATTAGCCACAACTTGTGCAAGAAAGGTGAGAGCATCCCGAAGCTCACTATGAGTTGGTTGCTCCTCAGTGTGCGGGCTCTTCGTTCTCTTGTGTTAGGCATGATCTAGCATAGCAAAGAACAATCATTAGGGGGGAAAACCCTTACTTTAACTTTATAGAACGACTTAGAACATGAAGAAGGGAAACATTTCCTAAAATGCCTCATAGCCTTTTACTCATAGTGGTGGTGCACAACACAACCATGAATAAGACTCTAATCGATGCACTGTGTTGGACTTTGAGGATCTAACAACTTAGTACTCTGATACTAAGTTTGTTAGGGCCTAGACGAGACACGATGCATGGGGAACCCGAAGGGACCCCAAGTAAGCCTCTTCACATATTATTACACATCCCTGGTCGCAAAAGTAAGAAAAAAACAACAAGAGATAGTAAACAGGGATAATCAGGGCTAAAGGACAACCTTCATATCATAAACATCAAAAATTAAGAGAGTCAAGACTCATAGTATAGATACATATCATGTCCAATAACACCTTTACTACATAGATAAGAGTAGGGGCCAAGACAAGTAAACGGGTTCGCCCTCATAGTCAATATATTCATAAAAGAAAGATAGTCTTAGAACATAGCATAAAATCATAAACATCGTCTCATAGCATAAAATCATAAACATCGTCCCCGGAATGGAGGACTTACCAACTAGCTTGAGAGATATCGTACTAGCCACATGGAGGAGGATGCTCAGGTGGGGCTCTGGTTCCTACATGGTGACATCATGTAGGCATAGAATATGCGTTTGTACGTTTGAATGTACTAAGTATGTTGGACGAAATGCAACAAGAGATATGTAAGCATAAGTAATGATTAGAATATAGCAATATGACATCTATGAATGATGCTAGAAGTAAATTCATACTTATATAGAACATAATATAAGTATAAGGAATGACCCTTATTAGTGCAATCCAAGGCCTGCCACCTCCTTGGAGAGGCACATGAGGTACAAACCCCTTCATGAGGTTGATGAGGTACAAACCCTCCAACAAGGTTGATGAGGTAGAAACCCCGAACAAGGTTATCAAGGTACAAACAACCCGACAAGGTTGCATGAGCCTGCCACCTCTTAAGCAAGGCGATCGAGGTACAAATCCCTCAATAAGGTTACACGCGCCTACAACTTGCCGAGTAAGGCTTGGTTATCCCCAACACTATTGAGATAATGTCATATATATACATTTCTTTCATTATCATATACATATGTTTCTTTCATCATTATATACTCATTCAACTCATAAGATCTGCATTGGACCTTCAATTCTTCAAGAAATCATAATTGGACATTTTATCAAACACTTGGTGGGTGCGTAGTCCTAGTGTAAAACTATGCATTTCAAGAGTAAAATCATGCTATAAAATTCAGTGTAAGACCATCAATAGATACTTGTTAACACCCTCAAGCAATATACATCAAAACCCTTTATCAAATCTCACAATAGATCTTGGTTTCATAGCTCAAAGCATGCTAAAACAGTCACAATTTCATAAACTCCAACATAGTGTGCACTGAATTTCATAATAAGTAATACCAATGAGTAAATAAACTTTAAATCTGCAAATTTAGGTAAAAGGAAGCTTGGGCATCACGGGTGAAAGGAACCCATGAAAGAAACTCACATATCTTAGCTTTGGAGAATAGCTTGATGAAGATTTGAGATGGAGACTTGTAGCTTGAATAAGAAGCTTAAGATCCAGATGAGTTTTGAGACTTGAATTTAGGAGTGAAATATTTGGCTAAGTGTTTGAATGTGTTTTGGAGAATGTTTTGAATGATACGAGGGTGAAATATAACTAAGAATAGGTATCTTCACATTTGGGAACACTTAGTCCCAAGACATAAAAGCCTTGGACCGAACTTGAAAAACTAGAAAAATATAATACTGTGGCACACCCTTAGTGTGTCGTGCCAGGGGCGAGAAAACCTCTCTAGAATTCAATTTTTGGGAAAATGAAATTGTGATTTCTTTGCTCTAAAATTGGATTTAGACCCATTTTCCCCTCAATTTGACCCCCTGAACAAGAATATGAAGTCGATTTTTCGATATCACACACGCATTTTGAGATATATGGAAATTATGATTCCGGGCACTTCCGAGGCACATTTTCGGGCACTTTTTGGGGTTGTTTCATGAATGCATACAAAATAACATGAGGGTTGAAACTTGAGAATTGAAATCATATAGGGTACTTAAGTTAGTACCTTCGGCTTGAGTAGAGTGGAAGAGATGTGGGTATCACTTTTTCATGTCCTCCTCGGCTTCTCATGTGGCACTTTCAAGTTGTTAATTCCTCCAAAGGACCTTGACGGAAGCTACATCTTTATTTCTTAACCTCTTCACTTGTATATCCAAAATCTCCATCGAGACCTCCTCATAGGTGAAATTATCTTCAACAACACCCATAACCTCTAAGGACACTATAGTACTTAGGTCACCCACACACTTTCTCAACATGGACACATGGAAGACCGGATGAACCATATTCATCTCCATAGGCAATTCCAACTCATATGCAACCTTACCCACTCTCCTCAAAACTCTGTAAGGACCCATACACCTTGGACTCAATTTCCTTTTCTAGCCAAACCGGACCACACCCTTCATGGGTGAGACTTTCAAGTATACCCAATCACCAACCTTAAATTCAAGATCTCTTGTCCTCACATTGGAGTAGGTCTTTTGTCTACTTTGGGCTATTTTTAATATCTTCCTTATCATCCTCACCTTATCCAAGTCCTTCATGACCAAATTTGGACCTAGCAAAGCTATCCCGACTTTAAACCACCCAACTGGGGATCTACAACGCCTACTATATAAAGCTTCAAAGAGATCCATAGCAATGCTTGAGTGGTAGCTATTATTGTAAGCAAACTTAATAAGTGGAAGATGTTCGTCCCAAATACCCTTAAACTCCAAAACACAAGCCCTAAGCATATCCTCAAGAATTTGGATAGTCCTCTCAGCTTGACCATCCGTTTGAGGATGAAAAGTCGTGATAAGCTTAACCTTTGTACCAAGACCTCTTTGAAATGACCTCCAAAATCGAGAAGTGAATTGAGCACCATGATCCAAAATGATAGACAAGGGTACCCTATGCTATCTATCTCATGTACATATAACTTATCATAATCTTCAATACCATAAGTGGTTTTGACCGTAGAAAGTGATCCGACATTGTCATTCTATCCACAATAGTCCAAGTAGAGTCAAAGTGTCTTCTAGTCTTAGGCAACCTAACCACAAAATCCATGTTGATCTCTTCCCACTTCCAAGTAGGAATATCTATATTTTGGGATAGAGTACCCATCCTTTGATATTCGGCTTTCACTAGTTGGCAATTGTGCAAGTGGATGTGAACTTTGCAATATCCCTCTTTATTCCAACCCACCAATATACATCCTCAAGTCTCTATACATCTTTGTAGAACTGGGGTGAATAGAATAGGATGAATGATAGGTCTCTTTCAAGATCAACTCTTTCAACTTATCATCATTTGGCACACACAATCTACCTTGGTACCTGAAGCACCCCAAAAAGGCCCAAAAATGTTCCTCAAAAATGCCCATGAGCGTAATTGCCATATATCTCAAAATCCATTTGTGATATAAAAAATTCGACTTCATATTCGTGATCGGGGGAAAATTCAGTGGAAATGGGTATAACCCCAATTTTAGAGGAACCGTAGCGAAAAATAATTTTTCAAAAAATTTGATTTACAGTGGTAATCCGCGCCCTGGCCATGATGCGCTAAGGGCGCAGATCAGTGTTAATTTTTTCCTAAAATTCTATTTCGACCCAAGGGCCTTGGGGTTTTGGACCCATGCCCTCTTATGCATAAAAACACCTATATATAGCTATTGTTCAACTCTATATCATTCAAGACTCTCTCAAAACCCTCACTAACACTTAACCAAATATTTCATCCAAAATCAAGTGCCCCAAGCTTAATTTTGGATCTCAAGAACTCTATTCAAGCTTCAACTCTCCTTCAAGACTACATCAAGAAAGCTCAAGTTTGAGGTATGTTGGTTTCAACCATTGGGTCCTTTAACCCATGATGCCCAACCTTCCTTTTTATGGAAATTGCATGTTTTCAAGTTGGATTATTTATGGATATCTCTTTTTATGAATTTGATTATAATCTATGTTGGGGTTGCATAAAATGTTGATTGTTTATGCATGTTTTGACCTATGAATCTATGATCTATTATGAGAATTGATGATGGATTTCAAGGTATCTTACATGAGGGTTTCACTATGTGTTGGTGGCTTGATTTATATTGAGTTTTCTCATATTACTTCACTCTTCAATTGCATAATTTTGAACTAGTATTACACACCCATCAAGTATTTGATAAAATGTCTTGATAAGAATTCTATAGTTATTGATGATCTATTATATGGTTTATGAGTTAAGGGACTTTATGATGATTAAGGGATTTTATGTATGTATTGAACTCATGAAAAGTATCTATAGTATTGCAAGTTGGCCACACCTTGTTAAGGGCTGACATGCCCAATCACCTTGTTGAGGGGATGACGTGCCTCAATAACCTTGTTGGGAAGTGACATTCCCATACTACCTTGTTGAGGGATATGTATCTCAATCACCTTATTGGGAGTGACATACTAATCCATTACGTATGGTTAAGAATTTTTACTATGTTGCCTGTGTCTTGTTGCATTGCATCTCACATACTTAGCACATTCAAACGTACTAATGCATACTCTATGCCTACATGATGTTATCATGTAGGAACCGGAGCACCTTCACTAAAAAGCCCCAAAAATGCCCCAAAAATGTGCTTCAAAAATGCCCATAATCGTAATTTCTATATATCTCAAAATTCATGTATGATATCGAACTTCGTATTCGTGATTATGGGGATAAATTGCGTGAAAAATGGGTATAACCTCGATTTTACTGTAGAAAAATGTAATTTTTCAAAAATTTTTCTTATCCAATGGCAATCTGCGACCAGACCGTGATGCGAACTGGGTGCGATCTGTGTATTTTGGCCCTGCACGTTCACTCCTCGATGCGGACTTGTCATGGAGAAGTGTCAGTTTTTCCTTCAATTATTCAATTAGCCTAAGGCATTGGGGCCTTGGCCCAATGCCCACCTATGAGTAAAAACACCTATACTTAGCCATTTTCAAACTTATATCATTCAAAACATTCTCAAAACCCTTTTTAACACTTTCTTTTATTACTCCTTTTGTTGCAAAAAATCTTCATGTTAGCCCCGAATTGTTGTGTGAACTCTATGAAGTGTCTACCCCTATTTGTGAGTCTATTGTTTCTAAAAGTCTATAGAAATTGTCCCGTATTCATATTGCGTAAAATCTTGCCTTGTGATTTTTTGAGTTAGATATGGTGTGTTTTGATATTATTCTTGTTATGGATTTGTTGCATGCATATTACGCCTCTACTAATTGTAGAACCCATAGAGTTAAATTCCAACTCCCAAATGAACCCGTCCTTCAGTGGGCAAGTTGTGTTGTGGCGGTCAAGGATAGATTCATTTCTTGCATTAATTCCCAAAAGGCTATTTCTAAGGGGTGTCTCTATCATCTTGTAAGGTTTAGGGATGTGGAGTCCAAAGTCCTTCCTATAAAGTTGGTTCCGGTGGTTAATGAGTTTCTTGATGTCTTTCCTAATGAGCTTCTCGGTATTTTTCCCAAAAGAGAAATAGACTTTGGAATAGACCTCCTTCGCAATACACAACCCTCTCTATGCCCCCTTACCATATGTCCATGGTTGAGTTGAAGTAGTTGAAATAGAAATCGAGGGATTTGTTGGAGAAGGATTTTATAAGACCTAGTCAATCACCTTGGGGTGTACCGGTGTTATTTAGGAAGAAGAAGGATGGTTCTCTTAGAATGTGTATTGATTACTGACAACTTCATAGAGTCACCATCAAGAATAAGTACCCTTTACCAAGAATTGATGACCTTTTTGATCAACTTCAAGTGGATAGTCACTTCTCTAAGATTGATCTCTGGTCCGGGTATCACCAAGTGAAAGTGAGGGAATGTGACATTCATAAGATGACCTTTAGGTCTAGGTATGGGCACTTTGAGTTTGTGGTTTTGTCCTTTGGGTTGACTAATTCACTGGCTATATTCATGGATCTTATGAGTAGGGTCTTTAAATCCTAACTTGACTTATTTGTGGTGGTTCTTATTGATGATATCTTGATTTATTCCCATAGTGAGGAGGAGCATGTGGATCAGTTGAGGGTGGTGTTGCGAATCTTGAGGGAAGAGAGGTTGTATGCTAAATATGAAAAATATGAGTTTCGGTTAGAAGAGGTTACATTTTGGGACATGTGGTATCAGGTGATGGTATTAAGGTGGATCCTAAGAAGATGGAAGTGATTAGAGATTGGCCTAGACCTTTGACTCCATCGGACGTTAGAAGTTTCTTGGCTTATCATCGGAGGTTTGCGAATGGATTCTCTTCTATTGCTTTCGCTCTGACTAAGTTGACCCAAAAGAAGGCAAACTTTGTGTGGATCGATGAGTATGAAAAGAGTTCCTAAACTTTGAAAGATAAGTTCATCTCCACTCCTATCTTGGCTCCATCGGAAGGGTTAGAAGGGTTTATTGTATATTTTGATTCCTCGAGAATTGATTTGGGGTGTGTTTTGATGCAAAGTGGTAAGGTGATAGCGTATGTCTCTAGACAACTTAAGGTGCAGGAGAAGAATTATCCCACCTGTGATCTTGAATTGACGGTCGTGGTATTAGCTTTGAAAACTTGGTATCAATACTTGCATGGGGTTCATCTTGATGACGATGGAAAAAAGGTGGCTAGAGAGGTTCACCAGTTAGCTAGGTTAGGGGTTATGTTTGATGAAGTTGATAATGGTGATGTAATGTTGGTTGATGATTCTAAGTCACCTTTAATTGAGGAGGTAAAGGCAACACAAGACCTTGATCTCGCCTTGCTAGAGTTGAACACCTTGGTGAAGGATGGTAGAGTGGAGGTTTTCTCCCAAGGGGGAGATGGTATCTTAGGTAGCAAGGTAGATTATATGTGCCTAATGTTGATGATTTGAGGGAGTTGGCTTTGAGGGAGGCTCATGATTCATCCTATTATACTCTTACTACTTCCATGAGAATGGATAGAGACTATGCGAAGGTACCTTGGTGAGGTAGGTATGATGGCTTGATTGTACCGAATTTGGTTATGGAAACTTTTGAGAAGGAGAGATCTTGAGTTTAAGGTTAAATTGGGTTTACTTGAAGGTCTCACCTATGAAGGCTGTGGTCCGGTTTGGCGAAAAAGGAAAATTAAGCCCAAGGTTTATAGGTGCTTATAGGGTGTTGAGGAGGATTGCTAAGATAGGCTACTAGTTGGAGTTGCCATTGATATGAGTATGAATCAACCGGTCTTCTATGTGTCTATGTTGAGGGAATGTATGGGTGACCCACATCTATTGTGCCTTTAGATATTGCAGGTGTAGTAGAAGATAATTTGACCTATGAGGGGTCCTGCTGAAGATTTTTGATGGATAAGTGAAGAGGTTGAGAAACAAGGATGTTGCTTCTATCAAGGTCCTTTGGAGAAACCAACAAGTTGAAAGTATCACATGGGAGGCCGAGGCAGACATGCAAAAGCAATATCAATATCTCTTGCACTCTACTCAAGCCTAAGGTACTAATTTAAGTTCCCCTGCATGATTTCACATTTTAAGTTTCAGCCCTTATGTCTTTTGCATGCATTCATGTTTATGTTGATAAGTTTATACTAATTTTAACACTTATGTCGAGATTTTTGAAAATTGTGTTTGAGTGCATTGTTGCATTGTCGTTGGATTGAATTCTTCGTGATTACTTCTCTTATGTACACTTCTTTGACATTCGGGGAAGAATGTTCCCAAGGGAGATATATTGAAATGCCCCAAAAATGTACTTTAAAAATGCCCATAGTCGTAATTTCAATATATCTCAAAATCCGTGCGTGATATCCAAAATGCAACTTCATATTCATGATTAGGGGGCAAAATTGAGTGGAAAATAGATATAACCTCAATTTTAGAGAAATTGTAGTAAAAAGTAATTTTTCGAAAATTTCCTTATCTAGTGGCAACCGTGACCAGACTGCAATGCGGACTGGGCGCGAATCAATGTATTTTGGCCCTGAATGTTGCCTCCACGGTGTGGGCCTATCGTGGAAGAATTTTAGTTTTTCCTTCAATTTTCAACTTGGCCTAAGGCATTGGGGCCTTGGCCCAATGCCCACCTATGCGTAAAAACACCTATACTTAGTCATTTTTCAACTCTATATCATTGAAGACATTCTCAAAACCCTCTCTAACACTTTTCCAAATATTCTATCAAAATTAATGTGTCTCAAGCTTAATTTTGGATCTCAAGAACTTCATTCAAGCTTCAAGTTCTCATTCACATCTTCATCAAGGAAATCCCCAAGTCTAAGGTATGTGGGTTTCAACCATTGGGTCCATTCACCCATGGTGCCAATTTTCCGATTTCATGAAATTACATGTTTTCAAGTTGTATTATCTTTATGTATCTTTTATTATGGATTATAAGCATGAAATATATTGGGGTTTTATGAAATGTTGATTAAATATGCATGTTTATATATCTCAAGTTTATACTATGAGTTGGTTTTGTCTATTGAGACTATGTATGTTTTGAGCTGTGAAACTATGATCCATTATGAGATTTGATGATGGATTTCAAGGTACATCACATGAGGGTTTTCAATTATGTTGGTAGGTTAACTTGCGTTGAGTTTTGTCACATGATTTCACTCTTGAATTGCATGATTTTTAACAAGCAATACACATCTACCAAGTGTTTGATAAAATGTCAAGTTAAGAATTATCAAAATATGTTCATGTTTTACAAGGGAGGTGACTTCATGATGAATATGGGCTATCAAGTATGTTATGAATTCATGAAATTATATATGGTTATGGAAGTATGAAGTTAAGCCCTATTTTCAATATTTTACCTCTTGTGAGCCTTTGATGTTAATGCAAGGGTAATGTTTGATGATGATCTATTCTCATGTTGCAAGATAGGCTCACTATTCGAGGTCAAGTATGTTAGAGATACTCATGTCATGATTCCATTTTTCTTACAAGTTATTAAAGTATGCTCATTACAAGTATTCTGTGGGATTAGACTTAGCACCGATAGATTAGATGTCAGTGTTGACTATCTTCAAGGGTCCATACTCCTTTCCTCAAACTACGTTCCAACATAGGATTATGCTTCACCCTTGCTATACTGGTGGATCCATTTAGTCCACTTTCTCTTGATGTTCTTCTTGAAATTGGATGGGCTCCCATAAAGTGAAATTTCTCTTGAAATCCTTTATGAAATGAGACGGGCTCCTGTAAGGAAAGTTACTTCTCCGAAATTGGATGGAAAGTTACTCCTTTTCTCAAACTATGTTCCAACATAGGATTATGCTTCACCCTTGCTATACTGGTGGATCCATTTAGTCCACTTTCTCTTGATGTTCTTCCTGAAATTTGATGGGCTCCCATAAAGTGGAATTTCTCTTGAAATCCTTTATGAAATGAGATGGGCTCCCGTAAGGAAAGTTACTTCTCCGAAATTGGATGGGCTCCCATAAGGTGAAGTATGATTTACCTTGTCAAGTAGACCACCTCTTTATCAGCGAGGGATAATCATTGGGATTCCAAGTTGTAGCTTACTTGGTCTTAATCTATGTCAGTTTAGGTCTCTTCCTACACATGTGTTATAGTCTATGCATGTTGAATGATTTACAAGCATGTTTTATTTCAACCATTGATCATGCATGTCATATTGAGATTATGCTTAAGTATTGACTATTATTATTATGCATTTTGACTATATTGGCTTATGTCTTGTTGCATTGCATCCTACATACTTAGTATATTCAAACATACTAATGCATACTTTTGCCTACATGATATCACTATGTAGGGAACAGAGCTCCTCTTGATCATCCTCTACGAGGCTAGTGAGATTCTTCAAAGATAAGCTTGGTGAGTCCTCAAGTTCGAGGACATTATCTACTTTCTTGCTATTTTAAGGCTTCTTGTGTTGAATATTTGACATTATGACGGTGAGCCCAGAAAGTGTCTTGGCCCCGCTCTATCTATGTTTAGAGGTGTTATTAGAAGAATTGATGTTTGTTTGCAGATTTGAGGATGCATGTATGAAATGCTAAGAGGTTTGTTTGCGGTCCCTTTGGGTTCCCATTCATCATGTCATGTCTCGGCCCCAGGCTTGGGTCATGACAAACTTGGTATTAGATCACTAGGTTGTTAATAGTCCTCGAAATCCAACATCGCATCGGTTAGATACTTATTCATGGTTATGAAGTGTACCACAACTATGAGTATAAGGCTATGAGGTGTTCTAGTAAATGTTCCCCTTCTTCATGATCTATGTCGTTCTATAGAACTTAAGGTAAAGCTTTCTCTCTAATGAACGTTCTTTGATATTCTAGATCATGCCTATTCTAAGAGAAAGACTAAGGAAAGCCTATTCACTAGAGGAGCAACCGGCCCCTCCCGCTCCTTAAGCTCCTCAAGATGGAGGAGAGGACCATGATGACTTTCAAGATGCTATCACCATGTTCTCTCATGCTATGATCAACCAAATAAACCAAGGGGTCCAAGCTCCTCATGCTCCTACTCTGGCCTCAAGGGTGAGGGATTTAACTAGGATGAATCCACCAGAGTTCCATGGATCCAAGGTGGATGAGGATCCCCAAGAATTCATTGATGAGGTGTATAAGGTGTTTTCCACCGTGGGGGTTAACTTGGAGGAGAAAGAAATGTTAGCAGCCTACCAGCTCAAAGGGGTGGCTCAAATATGGTTCACTCAATGGAAGATGGAGAAGGGGAATGGTGACGCTATGCTTTGGGAAGTATTTAAAGCGGCATTTCTCAATCGGTTCTTTCCTATTGAGCTAAGAAAGGTGAAGATGAACGAATTTATGAATCCAAAGCAAGGGTCTAAGAGTGTGAGGGAGTATGCCCTCAAGTTCAACCAACTCTCCAAGTATGCCCTTACAATTGGTTGTCGAGCCAAGGTGAAGGATGAACAAATTTGTATCGGGAGTGTTCGACTTGATCAATGAGGAGTGCCGAACCACCATGTTAGTGGGTGATATGGATTTGTCTTGCCTCATGACATATGCTGAACAACTAGAGGGGAAAGAAAGAGAAGAAGTAGTGAGGCCAAGAGGGTCGTTTTGAAGGTGGATTGCGAAATCCCAATGGTGGCCCTTTCATCATGGCCACAAGTTCCAAGGCCAAGGGTCTTCCAATGCCTCTAATAGAATGTTTTCTAATGACATCCCAAGGTTCCAAGGTGGTGGTGGTGTGATGCCAAACTGTTTGTGCCAAAGATATGGTAGAAGCCACAATGGTCCGTGTTTGAAGAACACTAATGCTTGCTATGGTTGTGGTGAGGTGGATCATAAGGTGATTGATTGTCCTCGTAATCAAAATAAGGGTAGAGGTGGTTATCCACAAGGTCAAGGTGCAAATGCGGGTTCAAAGGGAAGAGGAGGCCAACAAGGGGGTGCTCCAAGGCAAAATACATTCTATGCTCTTCAAGAGAGACAAAGGGTGGATGATGTGTCCGATGTCATCAACGATATGTTAAAGGTTTTATATTTTGATGTGTATGCTTTGATAGACTCGGGTACCATTCTTTCCTTTATTACTCCTTTTGTTGCCAAAAAGATGCATGTTAGTGCCGCATTGTTGTGTGAGCCTTATGAATTGTTTACCCCCGTTGGTAAGTCTATTGTTGCTAAAAAAGCGTCAATAGAAATTGTCCTTTGTTCATTTTGCATACAATCTTGCCTTGTGATTTTGATGAATTGGATATGGTGGATTTTGATATCATTATTGGGATGGATTGGTTGCATGCATATTATGCTTCTATTGATTGTAGAACCCGTAGAGTGAAATTCCATATCCATAATGAGCCCTTGCTTGAGTGAAAAGTGGTGCTATGGTAGTCAAGGGTAGATTCATTTCTTGTCTTAAAACCCAAAAGTTGATTTCTAAGGGTTGCCTCTATAATCTTGTGAGGGTTAGGGATGTTGAGTCCAAAATCCTTTCTATAGAGTCAGTTTCGGTGGTTAAAGAGTTTCTTGATGTCTTTCTTAATGAGTTTCTTGGTGTTCCTCTCGAAAGGGAAATAGATTTTGGTATAGTCCTTCTTCTCAACACTCGACCCATTTCTATTCACTTTTATCGTATGGCCCCGGCGGAGTTGAAGGAGTTGGAAGTGCAATTGAGGGATTTGTTAGAGAGGGGTTTTATGAGGCCTAGTAAGTCACCTTAGGGTGCACCGATGTTGTTCATAAAGAAAAAGGATGGTTCTCTTAGAATGTGCATTGATTACCAAAAACTTAATAGAGTCACCATAAAGAACAAGTACACTCTACCAAAGATTGATGACATTTTCGATCAACTTCAAGGGGATAGTCACTTCTCTAAGATTGGTCTTTGCTCCGAGTATCACCATGTGAAAGTGAGGGAGTGTGACATTCCCAAGACGGCTTTCTGAACTAGGTATGGGCACTTTGAGTATGTGGTTATGTCCTTTGGATTAACTAATGCACCGGCTATATTTATGGATCTTATGAATAGGGTCTTTAAACCCTACCTTGACTTGTTTGTGGTGCTTTTGATTGCTAACATCTTGATCTATTCCCATAGTGAGAGGAGCATGTGGATCACTTGAGGGTGGTGTTACAAATCTTGGGGGAGGAGAGGTTGTCTGTAAAAAGTGAAAAATGTGAGTTTTGGTTGAAAGATGTTGCTTTTCTTTGAAAATTTGGTGTCACTAGTTGTATGGGGTTCATGTTGATGTGTTCACCAATCATGATAGTCTTCCATATGTGTTCACCCAAAAAGATCTTAACTTGAGACAAGAAAGGTGGTTAGAGATTCTTAAAAATTATGATATGCGTGTGCATTATCACCCCGACAAAGCTAATATTGTGGCTGATGCTCTCAGTAGGGTGTCTATAGGTAGCCTAGTTCATGTTGATGATAGTGGCAAAAAGGTGGCTAGAGAGGTCCATTGATTTTGTTGTTGGTTTGCCTAAGAGTAGAAAGCATTTTGATTCAATTTGGGTTGTTGTGGATAGAATGACAAAGTTGAATCACTTCGGTGCCGAAGATTATGCCAAATTGTATATTCATGAGTTGGTTAGATTACATGGGGTACCTTTGTCGATCATTTTGGATTATGGTGCTTAATTCACTTCTCACTCTTGGAGGTCTTTCCAAAGAGGTATTGGTACCAATGTTAAGCTTAGCACGGCCTTTCACCCTCAAATAGATGGTCAAGCCAAGAGGACTATTCAAACCCTTGAGGATATTGAAACGGCCCCAAAATGTCTTAAAAATGTGCCTCGAAAGTGTCTGGAATCGTAATTTCCATATATCTCAAAAAGTTGTGCATGATATCAAAAATCCAACATAATACTCTTGTTCAAGGGGGAAAATTGAGTGATAAATGGGTCTAAGCCCAAATTTAAGGTAACCGTATAAAAATTCTAAATTTCAATGTGGTCAATTTCCAGCGAGGAACCGCACCCAAGGCGCGACGCGCCAGGGGCACGCCTCTATGTATTTTTGTTTCCATATTTCTTGTTCGATCCATGGCTTCTGGGTCTTGGACCTAAGTTCTCCCATGCATGAAAAAACCTATACCTAACCATATTTCACCTTCATATCATACAAAACATTCCCCAATACTCTCTTAAATACTTAGACAAATATTTCACCCCCAAAATTCAAGTGCAAAATCTCATCCGGATCTTAAAGATTTCACTCAAGCTTCAAGTCTCCATTTTCAATCTTAATCAAGTGATTATCTAAGGTTAAGATATGTGGGTTTCAAGAATTGGGTCCTCGTACCCATGGTTCACAAGAATTCTTTTTACTTAAATTACATGTTCCTAAGTTGATTTCACTTGTGGGTCTTCTCTTATTAATTTGACTGTGAACTATGTTGGGGTTTTGTAAAAGTGTAACTATTTAAGCATGTTTTAAGCTATGAATCTCAGATCTATCTTAAGATTTGATGTATATTGCATGAGGACATTACCAAGTATTGGTTGGTGATCTTACATTGAATTTTCTTGCATGCTTTTACTCTTGAATTACATGGCTTACACTAGCATTACACACCTTCCAAGTCTTTGATGAAATGTTCAGTTAGTGTATCTTGAGTTGTTGAAGGCCTAGTGCTTGGCAGATGAGTTAAGTGACTTTATGATAATGAAAGGGTGATATATATATGTTGAATTCATGAGAAGTATCTATTGTGTTGTGAGGTAAGCCATCAACCAATTGAGGGGTTGGTACCTCAATCGCCTTGGATGGGGCTGGTAAGCCATCAACCAATTGAGGGCTTAGTACCTCAATACCCTAGGATGGGGGAGGTAAGCCATCAACCAATTGAGGGGTTCGCACCTCAATCACCTTGGATGGGGGTGGTAAGTCATCAACCAATTGAGGGGTTAGTACCTCAATCACCTAGGATGGGGGTGGTAAGCCATCAAACATTTGAGGGGTTGGTACCTCAATCACCTTGGATGGGGGTGGTAAGCCATTAACCAATTGAGGGGTTGGTACCTCAATCGACTTGGATGGCAGTGGTAAACCATCAACCAATTGAGGGATTGGTACCTCAATCACATAGGATGTGGGTGGTAAGCCATCAACCAATTGATGGGTTGGTACCTCAATCGCCTGGGATGGGGTTGGTAAGCCATCAACCAAATGAAGGGTTGGTACCTTTACATCTGATGTTCATGCTCGAATAAGAAAGCGGTCATTGTAAGAAATTAACCTAACTGAAGGTTAGCATCGAATCCACAGGGAATACAGGGCTTGACTACAAGACGTCACTACTAATCATTTCAAGAATCAATAACCAAAATCTCTAAATGGGGGATTTTTGTGATTCAAAAACAAAAGTAAAATAACGACTATACTACTCGCGGGAAAACACTCAATTTTAGGGACAACTTGGGAATTGTGTTTCCATCATTTGTTGACTAGACTACCCTAGGTAACATAACCACAATTGAAGATTAGCATACAAGATGGTAGCTTAGGTTCTTCCAGTCCTCTTATCAACGTGAAAGTCGAATTTCACCATGGCGCTTAGTCGGCAACCATGGTGTGCCAACTAACTGTTACCAATTGTACCAGTCAACCTCCCTTTCGTCAGGTTCGGATGATTAGATGAGAAGGCATCGATCGAATCCTGTCATCTACTTCTTTTTTCCTATTCGTCGCTACCTTGGTTGGGATTGTGATAGTAGGTGGGTTTTGGTGTTGGCCACCATGAAACAACAATCATAATGAAGGGTAATAGACAATACATGCAAAACCACAATCCTAGAAATGCAATAAACCTAGGTTATCTTAAGTCAACTATCCATGGTTCCCACAACCCCAAGTTGTGGATGTTTATATACTCATGGATAAGGAAAAATAAGCAAAAATGCACATACAAGAAATAAATGAGATTTTTACCAACAACAATGAAGAATGTAGGCACCACAACTTACAAACCCACAAGCTTGATCGATCAACAATGAGTACAAGGCAAGATTTGCAATCCCTAAAATGGGTTTTCCAAGAGAAAATAGTAAACTAATCTAAAAAACTAAGAAAGGATTCAAAAGATGATTGTAAAATGTCTCCTGGTTGAACTCTTTTCTAAAACCGTAACTTAAACTATATATATTATTTACAAAATAACCCTAGAATTAATACAGAAAGGATAGCTGGTAGCTGATAAATCTCGCAAGTATGACTCGTGGGATGACCTACGAGTCGTAGTCAAGGTCACGTATCAGGTTCTTGGTTTCTTAGATTAAACCGGTATGACCCATAGGTACGAGTCGTTGCTTGAGCTACAACTCTATGTTCCTCTCGTACTCTTGGTTGTCAGTTTTTGGTCTAACATTTTGGCTCTCTGATTCCTGCTAAGAGTCAACCTACATAGGTTGTAGCGAATCTTATAACTCATAGGATGGCCTTGTAGGGGTGACCTCCACTTAGCAAATTTCTGAAGTTTTGGTCTCTGATTCTTGCTACGATACACCCTACAACTCGTAGCTTGGGCTATGACTCGTAAGTTTATTTGTACGTCCTAAGCTTTAGCAAAATCTGTAACTTCTCTTCAAAATCATGCCAACCTAACTTTTCTGCAAGAAAAACATAAGAACACATAAAAACCATATAAAGTCGCATTAAGAACTCACAAAATTCCTTATTTTAGGCATCAAATGTGTTCTATTTTAACAGCACATCAACACCCTCAACTTAGAATTATTGCTTGACATCAAGCGATGACTCGATCAACAAAGACAAAGAGAAATACATAACAGCTATACTAATGGCATATACCACAACTCCTTTGATTCAAGTATCCAACTACTATTTTCAAAACAGGATTGTAAAGTTATTATGCAAACAAAAACATAATGAGATACCTGGCAATCCAACTATGAAAAGCTAAGGAGCATCAACCATCCACAAACGCTAGCATAATCTTATGCTAGTCAAGTAGTGCGAATTCCCTCACTGGAAAGAAGTCCCTCATACTCACTCAAAAGCATTTAGAACTCAGGGACCGAGGAAGCATTCTCACTCTCAAAATTAAAATTTAATGCATACTGACTAATACCATAGGCTTGCCTCTATACTCACCTTCTGGCTTGGTGATAAAGTAGATTTGGATCACTTTAGGACTTATAGGCTTGTAACATAGGTTCAGGGTGCTTTAGTATTGTATTTTGGGCAAGTAGTGACTAAAAGCTATCCTTGAACCATGTTTACCAACATTTTTTGCTTTCATAATCCATTCTTTTTTAATCAATCCACCCTTATTCTCCTGTTTTGAATTTTTCTCGAGTACTTTCTTTCTCTTTTTCAACTATACCTCAATTTCAAACTCATTTTTGGTACTTTTCTCAACTCAAGGCACTTTTCTTTTCTTTTCTTCACTCGGTTCATGCTTTTTCATTTCTTTCTCAATTTCCCAACTAATCACCTTATTATTATTACTTTAATACAATAAGGGCCACCCTCAACTTAGGCTTTTAGCCTCAGGTGAAGTGCATAATATATATGCCTCAAACCAGGGCCACCAACTGCAGCCACCCTCAACTTAGGCCTTTGGCCTCAATCAAGGTTCACAAAGTTCAAGGATAGACCAGGGTCAATATCAAGGTATTTCATCAAACAAGGTTAAGTAAGTAGAGTGTCAAAAAAGAATGAGTACACGAAAAGCTCAAAAATTTGTAACAAGGGATTCACTCACTTATTTGGTGGGTCATTTAGGCCAAAAGTGGTTTCACTCACATAACAAAGGCCTAAGATCCTTTCAATATCCACCACATCACCAAAACAATCTTAGAGTAACAAGGCAAGTTCTGGGTCCATACAAGATGCATGAATGCAACAAAATGAGCTTACAACACACATGACAATTGCATCCACAATCAAGTATAGACTCACAGGTCATGCTTTCAGTCTCAACTTACTTTCATCATATCAGAACAAACATTGCCAGATACTCAAAAATGCATGAATGCATCAATAATTACAACCTCAATAATTTTGAGGGTACCCAATTCTTTTGTATCAAAACCTTAAAAACACATCTAAAAATTATGTATATGCCAATAGATAACACTACTATGAATTTACACATTATCTACAGAATCTAAACATGCTGGTTCAACAGAAAAGTAAACATCCACGTGGAAAGAGAAGCACGACAAGAAAACCTTGGGATCAAAAATAAGGGAAGTTATGGACTCGAGGCTACTACGACTTCACCTTAATCCATAACTTCCCACACCCCACCAAAATAGGATACTTTGTCCTCAAAGTAAACACAAGAATAAAAAACAAATATGATAATATAGAA
>JAABOM020115148.1:0-23462 GCA_011800125.2 Solanum clarkiae | reverse complement strand
TCTCTATATGGTTGAAACCTTTCTTGTTCGTCCTAATTCGGGTCAATATATATTGTGTGGCCATCCTAATTACTTCTGTGTTAGTATAAGTCATCCTTGAGCCTTAAGGTCTTTTGGAATCTAGGAATGGTGTTAATTGACCCGAAAGTGGGATAGTTGGAAATTATAAGTTCAAGTTGATCCAAGATTTGCTAGTATGCACAACTTTTAAGTAAAATTCCCAAATTGTCTTAGCATGTTTTAAAACCATTACTTGAAACATGCCTAACAAGAATTTCATAAATTTCTAGAAAAATATCCTCATGTGGAAAGTTTGAATAAATTGGGCAAAGCTTATGAGTGACCAAATTTGTGATTCCAAAATGAGTACTTTGCATATGATAAATTTTTTTTGAAACTATCTTTTATACATATGTATCTCACGACTCTACTCATGCCGTATATAATATTAATATCCTTCACCGGTTCCCAGGTCGGCTACTATCGTGCTACTATATATATATTTTTCGATGTTTGTTGACTACGTCGGACTCGGTCTTGCCCAGTGGTCGAGTTTCTCTTAGACGGTGTGATGCTGTGACTGGCGCCTCTTGTGATATATGATATACGGGTGCAGCAGATTTCCCTGGCCCACGTGACTATGTTCATGATGTGTGATGGGGACTTTCGGGTATTTGAACTTTTGGTGTGATGCTGTGGATGGCGCGATGTGTGGAGCCATCATTCCCGTCCGATATGCATGACTTTCATATGTTTTCGAAAGATTTTCATACAATAGTTGTTATAGGTTTGATTTATGTATGTTTTATTATCTTCTTTGGTTTATGAGTTCTGTCTGTGCTATGTACTCCCAGTTTTGCATACTCGGTAAGTCTCTCATACTGACCCCTTCCTTCAGGGGGAGGGGGGGCTGCGTTCATGCCCGCAGGTACCGACGAATATGTGCGAGACCCTCTAGCCTAGGATCTCCCGTCTCAGCTGCATTGCCCTTTTTGTTTCAGAAGCCAGCTATCGGTATCTCCTCATGTTCACTTGTTTTGTATTTGGGTCATGTATGTACGCATGTAGTGTGTAGCATCTGTGTATAGAGGTTTGTGGATACTAGTGGGTAGTGGGTATGTGAGAGATACTTGACCACATGGTCTATGATATGTATTTTGATACCTGATCAGGCGGCGAGACCGCATTACCCTATGTACGACGTGACTATAGGCGGCAGGACCGCAGCGGAGACATTGTTGGCCCGTATTTATGTATATGTACAAGTAAAAATATGTTTGTATTGTTGTTTGGGTTGCTGTCGGGTTCTTTTTGCAGGTGCGGTTAGTTATTAAAACAAAGGAAACTCTACCGAAATTTTCGTAGATTTCCAGGTCGGTTTCATTGGGAATTTAAGGTTAGCTTGTGTTTATATATCCCTATCGGACACTGGTCACCCCCTTAGAGTGGGGTGTGACAATAAAAGTGAAACTTAATATAAAAAAAAATACTGACTTTAATGCATTAATGAACAAAACTCAATATATAAAATTTATGATACTTGAATGCTTAGCTCTGCAAATAGCTCAACTCAATTAAATATACAACATAATAAGAAGAAATACTTTAATAAAGAAATAATAAATCTTTGTGTGTAAAATAATAAATTTTATTTCTTAGGGTGTCTTTCTAACCGATAACCATCACTATGAGCTTTATGATGATACAACATCTTACCCACACTGCAAAAGTCATCCCATACCTTGCCTAGGGAATGAACGAAAGCTAGGGGAGTGGATCCATTCCAAAATTGGACCATCTTAGTGGCAAGTGAGGAGTTGTACTTTGGTACAAGCCTATCCTATGCTAGTTACGTAGTTTATGAGTTCAAGTTATTATTATTACTCTCACTCATATTGATGCTCAATACTACTCCAAAAATTATTAATTATATGCTCATACTTAAAAGAATATTCTTGCTCAAAATATTACTTTCTTCTCTTTGGGACTTAGCCCAACTTAACATTCTGTTAACTTTTCTAAAAATGGTCTAAAATAATAGGTTTCAAGCTTGACTATTCATAAAATACTTATACTAACACTTGAGTTTAAAGCAAGATTTCGAACTTCATAGATTTTCGTAGTAACATAAGGGCTTAAGTAATTTAACAATTAAAAGTAGTAACTTAACTTAAGATCCCAATTTAGTAGAAAATTTTAGTAAGTCTCATGCTTTTCTTCAAAACTCATTCAATCATGCATCATCTAATCAAAATATATTCCCAACATGTAATTCTTTATACTCAATAAAATACACATATAATATTAGTTTAAATTACTCTTTTATCAATGCATAGAAAATTCATCATCTTCACTAGAACATGTAAAATATTTATTTAAAATACTTGTTTAATGCATTAAAAATCATCAATCTTAATATTAAAGAATATGTAGGAAAATCATGATCATCAATTTCCTTATGGTTCATGGAAAAGTATCCACGAATGAAAATTCCAACAATATATGATATAATAATAATTATAATCTCAGTGCATAAATATATATAACTCAATGGAAGAGGAATTAACTCATTTAGAATTCAAGAATTAGGGTAGAACTCTATTTGAAGTCAATTATGGAGAATAAACAAGTGGGACACGTGGATGAACTCAGTCCAATGCTATGGGTAACTTTACATACTTGAGAAGTTGATATTACAATCGTAATCTGATGAATACTAGCTTTCTTAGAGAAAATCCTCGATCTTGGTAGTTTTTTTAAAGTGAAAGAACTTGGAAGGATATTGGTTGAAGAAATTCTCTTTGATTCTTGAGTTCTTGACTTAGAATCTTTGGAGTTCTTGATGAAGAACCCTGTATTCTTGAACAAGAAGAATCAAGAAATCCTTTTTTGGGATTCTTGAATTCGTCTTCTTGAAACCCTAGGTTATAATTTAAGATTCTATTAGATATTTATAAATAAATAAAGAAATCTAGGTCAGATAGCTTGAAATTCATGAAGAGTAACTTACCTTGAGTAGGAATCTTAGAAGCTAATCCTAACTTGATGACTTTCTTGATGATTCTTGAGCGTTTATGTTTGGGAGTGAAGGAGAGGGTTCTTAATTATGAAAAGTGACATTTTATGCGTATTAGGACCTTAAATAGACCCCCAAGGGTTTTAGGATAAAAGTACCCTAAAATAAAAAGAAAAAAAATGTCATAGCTTATCCAGTAAGGGTCCGTATCAGGTCCGCGACGTGCTCCAGGCGCAGACCTTCAGACAACTCGGTACTCCTTCACTAAAATGGTCATAACTTTCTACACCATACTCGAATTAAGGCAAAATTGGATTCGTTGGAAAGGTAATTCAAATATCTTCGATTTGATATATTATGGGTTACCTAATTCATTATACTTTAGGATATATAGTTATTTGAAGTTGGCCCTTCTATCGACTCATACGAAAACTTAGTTGCTAGAAATTCTTTGGACTTGGGTTGATGTAAAAGATCACTTATGATTCTAAATATCTAATATACTTTAAATACTTAGTAATTGATACTAGCTTATATATATAACCTAAAAGTCACTGGTCCATTTAATGTTTATAAAATCTTATGTTAGAGCACAGACGCTAAGAAAGTTTTTAGCCTAACTTCGTAGTAAAGGATTCATGTGACTTTAGATCATCTCCAATTTTATTCCCACGTTAAAAAATTGACTTTAAAACTTATACTCAATAAGAATCATGAACTAAAACGCTATACCATCTGAAGGATGATTGGTTCTCAGTTTAAAAAAAATTGGGGCGTTACAACATGTTTATAATTTAATTTATCTGAAATAATATTAAAATAAATATTAGATTGCTTACTCTTATAATATCAGTTGTGACAACTTAAATAAGTCATAAATCATTTTTTAGTTATTTATCCAATAGCTAATGTCAACAAAATATAAGTCAAATTATCATATAATATATTTTATAAATAGTTTTTTTAAATAGGCAAAATAATAAAATATATTGGGCCCATTAACGGGCATTTTCATATCTAGTGTGTGTGTTTGTATGTATAAGAGCCATGAGAAGGACAATCAATGGAACTTTAGTAATTTTAAATTTATTTAACGGTAAATAATATTTTCATCAATCTGAGATGGAGCCAAAGATTCACTGTGTTTTGGCTTTGGGGTATGATGAAATAAAGCAAAATGACTTTTTAAACTGTTTGCGCTTCTTTCAATTGTTAAGTAGCAGTTAGTCAATGCAACTTTCGACACTCATCATGGGTCATCCGAAACAGTCGCGCTATGTTTTTAAACATAGGGGTCAGGCTGCGTATATCCGACCCCCTTACCCCGCAATGGGCGGGAGCCTTTGAGGCATTGGGGTAATGTTATTGTTTGTAAGGGCAAATAATAATTGTATAATTAATGATCAGAAGAAAAATCTAGAATAATTCCCAAATGTCTTTACTTTTATTATGGCTCCACAAAGATTTTTGTAATTCTATTAAAATGAAAAGTTTCTATTAGTTAACTTCTGCCAAATAATAATAAATGCTATGTTTTGTCACGCCCCGGGAGAGTATCCTAGATGTGGTGTCACGCCCCAAGAGAGTACCCTTGGCGTGGCTGGCACTTGAAGAACCATTGTTGATTCCCCAAGAGAACTATCTGGCATCATCGTCACATCAACTCAAACAACGAAAGAAGGAACTCGAATAAAAGACATCATATGAAAGGATAGAACATATATATATACATATACACATATGTGTGTGTGTGTCTACAACTCTACTCTATCATACTCTCAGAATGAAATATGTTTAGATATATCAGTACTCAATACTCTCTACTCATGGTCTATGAATCCTCTATTCAACAATCTAGATGGTGTCACGACAGACCATGAACACCCCAAAATCAAAGTAAAGAAAATACTAGATCAACTCATAAGACAAAGGAGCTCCTCTGAAAAGCAAAGAGATCTCACCATCTTAAGATGTGTACTGATTAGGACCTCAATGATGTGCAGGCTGAAGTCCTCTATACCTATATCTGCATCATGAAAAGATGCAAGCCCAAATGGACGTTAGTACATGAATATATTAGTATATAAAATAGCTCAAAATAGTAAAGCTCAAGTCGCTCATCTTAACTCAACGACTCACACTCAACTCAATACATGCAAGGTTTAAAGTAAATGATGCTTTCAAAATAGACTCAGTAGTAATAGGTTCAGTTTAAAATATCATGCTCAATCAAAGTTGCTCAGGAGTTTCTCTTAATCGATATCCAATCCCATCACCTTTATTTTGGTGATACACAATGAAAGTGATGTTGTTGCCACGCCCGCCTGAAACTTGCCAAGGAAGAGGGCGATCAATTCTCTCATGAATCCATAGTAAATGACCACTTGTGGGACAAGAGTCGCCAGAATGGGCTGTACGACTATCCTACGCTGGCAATGAAGTTTTGTGGGTGAAGTAGATGTTTACTCGCTCCCCGCTCGGTGCTCAATACTCCTTCTCAGACTAAAACATGCTCAACTCATCAATCAACTC
The DNA here is from genome assembly GCA_011800125.2 of Solanum clarkiae. NCBI lineage: Eukaryota > Viridiplantae > Streptophyta > Magnoliopsida > Solanales > Solanaceae > Solanum > Solanum clarkiae. Next base: position 17,914 of record JAABOM020115148.1, on the reverse strand, counting down.
AATCCTCAATGCTCAACGGATCAACCCAAACTCAACCTCATTTGGTATCTCATCTCAACTCTTCTCAGTTACTCATCAACTCATTCAATCAATACAATTCATCAAATTCAACTCAGGCTTAAAAAATCATTTAAACTCACTCAATTTGACTCATGCAAATAAGATAGTCATATACAGTAGTGTATGTGACTCAACGTAACACAATTTTTCTCTCACGACGCGGGAGGGTACCCTAGATGTGACTGGAACTCGAAGACTACTGCTAGCCCCCAAGTGGACCACCTTGTCTCATTGCTTTTGTTCGGTCACCTCATATATGGAAGATATAGAAGAAGTAACAGACAGTCGATGGGCTATCACAATTACTATCATGTAATGTACAAAAAGAAGTACTCAATAGAAATGAAATAGGGAATAATCGATCCCGACATCAACAATTAACTCTCTAGGTATATGAAGCCTCTATAAATATCCTTTAAGAAGGTATCATGACAGGCCAATGGCTACCACAGTCTAATGAAATAAATCTAGAATAAATGAAAATAAGATAACATGTCCCTCGAAAATAAGGGAGGACTCATCAAGTCTCTATCAGAAATCGTGAACCTCAACGATTGGGATGTTGAAGTCCTCTTTCTACAGAATCTGCATCACAAAACGATGCAACACAAATTGGACGTTAGTATGTGGAATGTACTGAATGTAAAATGGGTAAAATAGACAATATAAGATGAAATCGCTCATCAATCGCTCATCCTCATCTCAGAGTAATGGGATAGGACTCTATCACCTCACTATCCATAAAGGCATCATACAATCACATCAATGTCAGAGTACTATCAACAAGGAACCTATCTGGGAGTTTCTATAACCGGCAATCACCACCTATGATCCAGTAGTGATACAACGAAGATATGTCATTACCACATCCATCCAGTACCTTTCTAGGATAAAGGACGAGTCTATCAGGGATCCCAAGAAGTCTATGAAGTCCTCTATAGGACAAAGAAAAATCCACTTTCACAGACCAATACTCTCCTACGCTGGCCACGTATTTAGTGAGTGCGATTGAGACTCACTCTTACCTATTTCGGTGCTAGTACTCATCCCAGGACTCAATTTGCTGATAAATCTATCAAGGTTAGGCTGTTACACTGAATAAACCCCCCTCTCAAGCAGGGTCCTCATCTTATCTATCATTCTATCAGCTCAGGAACTAAATACTTTCCTTCAACTCTATCTCAATCTTATCTAAAGCTCAAGAGTGCTAACATAATCTACTTTGACCCTCATAGCACTTATCTCAGGACTCAGACCACAAGTATCAACACATCCATGAACAGTCAAGGCTATAGACATCACCCTAAGTTTACTATTCAAGTCTTTAACAGAGAATTTATAAGAGGCAATTGCATAATCACAACATAAAGACATGAAATCAGTTCATTAAAACATGATGATCATCAATTACATAATAATATAATATTTAAAGATAAATTTCAAGAAATCATCCAAAAATCACAATTCAAGTCTCATTGATTATCAGTATCAAACTAATCCACACATTGGGGCACATAAAAAAACCATTCCATGCTCTGAGTAGCCTTTACATATCTGGGATGAAGATTGTGCTAATCTTCAACAAGAACTTAGACCCGTACTCTCAACCATTAGGCCTCTCCCTGCTTGCTCCCTCAAAACTTGTGCTTAAAACTTTTGAGAATGTGGGTTTTTGAAACCCTTGCATATGAAATAGGTCTTAAAAGTACATTTTGGGGTATTAAAATAGGTTAGAAATACCTAAAATACCCTTTCCCAAATTTAAAAGAATATTCGTCACCAAATTTACATTGGTTAGTGATGCGTACCTATCACACACCTGTAAATTTTTGGAAATTGAACCCCCGTCAAAAATTAAAAGAAAAACATAAGTGTGGGTCCGTGATGGGTCCGCGTTGCGGCCCTGTCACGCACCTTCATTGTTTCTTGACCAACTTGCGTGAATTAATTTTCGACCTGATTCCTCTTAAATCAGGTCAAGACCATTTTCTGACTCAATTTTCCACATTGATAGTAAATCCGATCTGGGATTTCCCATCGAAGCTTCGGAAGACGTGTTGTGCGCATGATACATTTTTGGGGCATTTTGGAAATTTCATGGGATGTTACATCATCTCCCCCTTGGGGTCATTCATCCTCGAATAAAGAGTAAAGGTCAAATGGAATGCAAATAAGAGCTCATCTCATTCCTCAATCGGGAACACTCAAACTCTCAATAATCCATCACCTATCTATCTCTTTCTTAGACTCGGGAATAGAATAAGATAAATGGATCAACTCAATGAAAGAAGACATTCAATAACGTTAAGGATAAGAACATTTACCTTCAATATCAGCATCATTTGGCATGAATAGGTGTGAGTATTTGAGTTTCATCCCTTCCTCGGCTTCCCACGTAGCTTCCTCATCAAATCGATTCCTTCATAGGACTTTATCGGAGCTATCTCTTTATTCCTTAGTTTACGAAAGCTATCCTTCACACCCGTACTCTGCACAGGTATTGCTAAGGGTAGATCTCCCAAACACTTCTTCAGCATAGGCACATGAAAAACCAGGTGAACTCCGTCTAGATCGGTAAGTCCAGCTCATAAGCAACCTTCCCAATCCTTCTTACAATCTGATATGGTCCAATATAATGGGGACTCAGCTTCCCTTTCTTCCCGAACCTCATGACACCTTTCATGGATGACACCTTCAAATATACCCAATCCTCTACCTCAAATCCCAAGTCTCTTCTTGTCACATCTTATATGACTTTTGGTGACTCTGGGTTGTCTTCGACCTTTCTTTGATGACTTTTACCTTCTCCATAGACTGGTGGACAAGATCTGATCTAATCAACTCAGCTTCACCAACTTTGAACTAGCCAATCGGTGATCTATATCTCCTCCCATATAATGCTTCATAAGGGGTCATCTTAATGTTGGCATGATAGCCATTATTGTATGCGAACTCAATTAATGGTAGATGGTCATCCAAATTTCCTTTGAAGTCGATGACACATGTTCTCAATATATCCTCCAAATTCTGAATAGTGTGCTTTGCCTGCCCATCTGTCTGAGGGTGAAAAGTGGTACTCAAATTCACCTTCATACCCAATCCCTTCTGGAAATATCTCCAAAAGTGAGAGGTGAATTGAGCTCCTCTTTCCGAGATAATAGACAAAGAAACCCCATCCAACCTCACAATCTCATTAATGTGAAGTTGGCGTACTCCTCAGTCGTATTAGTTGTCTTAACTGCCAAGAAGTGGACTGATTTAGTCATCCTATAAATAAACCCCCATATCGAATTATGCTGCTTTCTGGACCTTGGCAAGCCCGTAATAAAATCCATATTGATCTCCTCCCTCTTCCACTCTGGAATTTCAAAGTTCTATGCTAATCCACATGGTTTCTGATGTTCAACCTTAACCTGTTGACAATAGGGTCACTTAGAAACAAACTCATCAATCTCTTTCTTCATCATGTTCCACCCATAGACTTCCCTCAAGTCATGGTACATCCTGGTGGAGATAGGATGGATGGAATATCTCGAGCTATGAGTTTAAGCCATGATTCTGTCTTGAACACAATCAATATAGGGTACACTAATCTCCCTTGATATCTGAATACCCCATCTCCCCCTTCGAAGAAAACCATCACCTTCTACTTGTGAACCACTTCTTTTTAATTGGAATAAGACAGGGTCTTGGTCTTGCTTCTCTTTCACTTCTAACACTAAATATGAAGCAGAACCATTCTGAACATTGACCCCGCCTTTGTTGTTCTCCTCAAGTTGCACTCATAATCGAGCTAACCTATGCACTTCCTTGGCTAATTCTCTTTTCCCTCCCTCCACATGTCCAGTGCTACCCGTGGACATCCTGCTAAGAGCATCAACAACAATGTTAGCCTTACCTGGGTGGTAGAGAATGCACATATCATAATCCTTCAGCAACTCCAGCCATCTCCTCTACCACAGGTTGAGCTCTTTCTGACTGAATACACACTGCAAACTCTTGTGGTTAGTGAACACATCCACATGCAATCATACAAATAGTGACACCAGATCTTAAGTGCGAATACCACCGCTGCCAACTCTAGATCATGAGTAAGATAATTTTTCTCATGGATCTTGATCTGTCTTGAAGCATAAGCTATCATCTTCTCCCTCTGCATAAGCACAAAATACAGTCCAACTCTGGATGTATCACAGTATATCACGAAGTCACCCGTCCCGTCTGGCAAGGTCTACATTGGTATTGTAGTCAATCTAGTCTTTAACTCCTGAAAATGCTTTTCACATGCCCCAGACTATTGAAACTTGGCCTTTTTCTGAGTCAGCTTTGTCAATAGGGCTGACAAAGAAGAGAAGCCTTCAACAAATCTACGATAGTAACCTACTAAATCCAAGAAACTTCTTGTTTCTGTTGGAGAAGTTGGCCTTGGTCAGTTCTTAACTGCCTCGATATTCTGAGTATCCACCCAAATACCATCTCCCAAAAACAACATGGCCTACGAAAGCCACTAACCTGAGCCAAAACTTACACTTTGAGAATTTTGCATACAACTTATGATCTTTGAGTGTTTGCAAAAGCACTCTAAGGTGATTATTATTCTCCTCTTCACCCCTCAAGTATACCAAAATGTCATCAATAAACATAATCACGAACATGTCAAGATGTGGTCTAAATACCTTATTCATCAAATCCATGAAAGCTGCAGGTGCATCTGTCAACCTGAAGGACATGACCAAGAACTCAAAATGGCCATACCGTGTCCTAAAGTTTGTCTTAGGAATATCACTTTCCCTCACCTTCAACTGATGGTAAACCGATCTAAGGTCTATCTTGGAGAAACAAGTAGCATCCTGAAGTTGGTCATAGAGATCATCTATTCTGGGAAGATGATACTTATTCTTTGTGGTAACCTTGTTCAATTACCGGTAGTCTATACACTTTCTCAAAGGCCCATATTTTTTATGCATGAATAGGATGGGAGCACCCCAAGGAAAGATACTAGGCCTTATGAAACCTTTCTCTAACAAGTCTTTCAATTGCTCTTTAAATTCTTTCAACTCTGGCGGGGAAGAACAACAATCCCAAAGTCAATATCCCTATCAGGTGGGATTCCAAGAAGATCATCAGGAAATACCTCAAGAAACTCATTCACAATCTGGGATGACTCAAGAGTAGCAGATTCTACATCATCAGACATTACTCGCATGAGGTTGTAAATACAACCCTTGGAGATCAACTTTCTAGCTCTAAGATAAGAGATGAATTTGCCCTTAGGGGCAACAAAACTCTCTTTCCACTCTAAGACAGGCTCATTAGGAAATTGAAACTTAAAAATCCATGTTCTACGATGCACAGAAGCATGATAGGCATGAAGCCAATCCATGCCCATTATTACATCAAAATCAACCATCTCCAACTCTACCAAGTTAGCTAAGGTGTCTCTATGATAAATAGACACCACACAATCTCTATAAACTCTCTTAGCTACGATAGACTGACCAGTAGGAGTAGAAACAGCAAAAGGTTCAAAAAAACACTCTGGAGAATCCCAAACTTACTAGCCACATAAGGGGTCACAAAAGACAGAGTGGCACCCGGATCAAGTAATGCATAACAATCATAAGTAAATACTTGAAGGATGCCCATGAAAATATCTGGTGCAACCTCTTGATCCTGTCAATTACCCATAGCATAAAGGATGTTCATTCTGCCTCCCATACCTATAGTAGTACCCCTCTACTAGTTAATCACTGCGGGTTGATGTGAAAGACTGAGTTCTGCTGCTCCCCTTACCCCGCATCCTCTTTTGACACTCAAAACTGAAGTGACCATCCTGACCACATGTATAGCACACATCCTTGCCAACATGACACTCACCCAGATGAAGCTTACCATACTTGCTGTAAGGTGACTTTCCCCTCGTAGCTTGGTTCACACTTGACTGAAATTGAGCACCTGGGGTCCTGAGATTCTGATAACCATGAGATTTCCTATCATACGCGTTGAGCTGCACGACCGCACTAGCTACAAATAGTGCAGGATGTGATGATTTCTTCTGAAAATAGGACTTGTCACCCCTATTCTGTCTCTGTGGGCTAGGCTCATGTCCCGCTGACTTTACCTTTCTTCTCTTCTCCTCTTCTCTATACTTCTTCTTATCCTCCTCTGCTGCTAGGCATACACCATAAATTTGGAGATGTCCATGCCAGGAACCAACAAAGCAGCCTTACACTCTTTCTGCATACGTCTAGCCAAGCCAAACACAAACCTCCTCATTTTTGTCCTCATGTCTTTCATCATATCTGGATCATACCTTGATAGCTTAATAAACTTAAGGCCATACTCCTTCATAGTCATCCCTCCCTATTTCAGATTCACAAACTTATCCGCCTTCGCCTCCCTCAACTCTTGAGGAAAGAAGTGATCAAGGAAGGAGGTTTCAAACTCCTCCCAAGCTGCTGGCTCCACATCCTCACCTCTACTCCCCTCCCACTGAGTGTACCATACATTGGCAACATCCTTCAGCTGGTAGGATACAAGCTCAACTCCCTTAACCTCATCCGTACGCATAGCCCTCAGAGACTTATACATCTCATCAATGAAATTCTGCAGGTCCTCCTCCACTTCGACCCTATATATACTGGCGGGTTCATCCTCAAGAAGTCCCTAAGTCTGTTTGTAGATGAGGAATCCTGTGAGCTAGAACTAGGAACTTGAGAACCCTGTCTATTCCCCTGGGAGGCTACTAACTGATTCAGCATGTTGATAGATCCCCTAAATTCTGCCTCAGTAGTGGGATCTGGCTGGGGCTGAGCAGGGGGTGCCTATGGGACCTCAGCAATCCTAGTGGGGTGTCCCTATCTCCTAGCCTTGATCTGAACTGAAGCGTACGATTGGTGGCTCTCAGTAACTGGGGCTGGGGCATCTCTCTGAGCGACTGTTCTCTTGGACGACATTTTCTGTAAGCATAAAACACACGAGATAAAATAGGATTTCACAAAGTTAAATCTGTCGCACGAACCCTATTCATAGAAGAACGGTAACATTTCTTAAAGCCCTATAACCCCCTACTTATGAAGTGTGGTGCATAACACACCCATAAACAAGACTTTACTAAACATGGCTTTATAAACACCCTACTACACTCAAACTCTATGCTTTGATACCAAGTTTGTCATGCCCTGGGAGGGTACCCTAGACACGACTGACACTCAGAGACTATTGTCAGCCCCTAAGTGGACCAACTAGACTCATTTCCTTCGTTCGGTCACCACATATGTGGAAGATATAGAAGAAGTAACAGACTATCAATGGTCAATCACAATTACTATCATGTAAAGTATGAAAAGAAGTATCTCAACGAAATGAAATGGGGAATAATCAATCCCGACATCAACAATCGACTGTCTAGGTCTATGAAGCCTCCATAACTATCCTCTAAGAAGGTCCCATGAAAGGTCATGACTACTACAGTCTAATGAAATAAAACTAGAATAAATGAAAAGAACATAACATGTCCCCCGAAAATAAGGGATGACTCACCAAGTCTCTGTCGTAATCCGTAAACCTCTATGATTAGGCTGTTGAAGTCCTCTATCTACATAATCTGTATCATAAAATGATGTAGCACTAAATGGGCATTAGTACATCGAATGTACTTTATTTAAAACAGGATAAAATAAACAATATAAGATAACAATAGCTCATCAATCACTCATCCTAGTAAGGATAGAACTCTATCACCTCACTATCTATCAAGACATCATGCAATAACATTAACTTCAGAGTACTATCAGCAAGGAAACTATCTGCGAGTTTCTATAACTGACAATCATCACCTATGAGCCAATAATGATACAACGAAGAGATGACCTTGCCACATTCTTCCTATACCTTGTCGGGGTAAAGGACGAGTCCATCAAGTCCTCTGTAGGACAAAGAAAACATGCACTTTCACGGTCTAATCCTCTCCTACGCTGGCCACGTAGTTAATGAGTGCGAGTCAGACTTAATCTTACCAATTTTGGTGTTAATAGTCCTCCCAGGACTCAATATACTCATAAGTCCATCAATGTTAGGCTGTTACACAGCTAAACCTCCCTCTCAAGAAAGGTCCTCAGCTCGTCTATCATTCTATCAGCTTAATATGCTGTCGAAATACAATAGATATTATGTCTAAAACAAGGCATTTTTTGAGTTTTTAAAGCGACTTTTTTAATATTTGATGTGTTTTTGTGTTAATCTTGCAGAAAAGTTAGGTTGGCATGATTTTGAAGAAAAGTTGCAGATTTTGCTAAAGCATAGGCCATATGAGCCCACCTACAAGTTGTAGTCTAAGCTACAAGTCGTAGTGTGTATCATAGCAGGAAACAAAGACTAACAACTCAGAAATCTTCCAAGTGAAGGTCACTCATATGAAGACATCCTACGAGTCGTAAAACACACTAAGACTTAGATAGATAGACTTGTAACAATAATTAGAGAGCCACAATGTTGGAACAAAAACTGAAGACCAAGACAACGAGACAAATATACGAGTCGCCGCCCAAGAACAACTCGTGCCTATGGGTTGTATCAGTTAAGTCCAAAATGCCAAGAACCTGATACGAGACCTCCACTATGACTCATAGGTCATCCTACGAGACCCCAACTATGACTCTTAGGTCATCTTACGAGTAGTAACTTTGAGATTTATCAGCTGCCAACTATCTTTTCTATGTAAATTCTAGGGTTATTTTATAATTACTATATATAACTTAAGTTGGGTTTTTGAGGAGTTCGACTAGTAGACAATACACTATTACATTTAGAAGCTTTTGCTTAGTTTTTAGAGTAGTTTATTGTTGTTTTTCGAAAAACCCATTTTCAGGATGCAAATCTTGCCTTGTACGCATTATTGATCAATCAAGATTGTGGGCTTGAAATTTGTGGTGCCTATATTCTTCATTGTTATTGGTAAAACTCTCAAGTATGTCTATCATGTGCATTTTTGTGTGTTTTTCTTTAACCATAAGTAGCTAAGAACCAACAACTTGGATTGTGGGAACCATGGGTGGTTGACTTGAAATAACCTAGGTTTCTTGCATTTCTATGATTGGGGTTTTGCATGTATTATCTATTTCCCTTCATTTGTATTGTTTTTTGGTGGTTGCCAACACCAAACCCCGCCTACTATCTCGATCCCGACCAAGATAGTGTCGAATAGGAAAAGGGAAGTAGACGACAGAATATGATTGATGTATTCTTATCTAATCAACTAAACCTGACCACGGGGAGGTTGACTGGGACTATTGGTAATGGTTAGTTGGCACGCCATGGTGGCCGACCAAGTGTTGTGATGAAATTTCACCTTTACTTTCACGAGAGGGTTGGAAGAACCTAAGTTACCATCCTATAGGCAAATCACCAATTGTATTTATATTATCTAGGATAATCAAGTCGAAGAGCCATAGGGAACACAATTTCAAGTTGTCCCCAAAATCGAATGTTTCCTTGCATTTGAGTCAGTGTATATTTTATTTTGTTTTTGAATCACATAAGCCCCCCTCCCCCATGTAGAGATTGTAGTCATAAATACTAGAAATGATTAGTAGTAAAGTCTTGTAGTCAAGCCCTGTATTCCCTGTAGATTTGACCCTAAACTTGGTTAGGTTAATTGCTGACTGTGATTGCTTTCTTATTGGAGCGTGAACATCATCAGAAATTATGGCGTAATTGTCAGGGAATACGGCTAGGTTTTGATTTGACTTCACTATTATTTAGTTCTAGTATTGATTTTTAGAGTCTCTGATGCTTTATTTTTGTTGTTTGATTTTATTTGCAGGGTATACTAGGTGGTCTGCCCAATACGAGGAGCCAAGGCAATCCCTTAGCTCCACTAAATTTGGAGATCCATCGACTTCCAAGAAGAATGGCTCAAGTGAATGAGGATATTGAGGTTGAGGAGGATATGCACACGAATGAGGATATGGATAGAGAGGAGAATACACCATAAAGGGGTAATAGGCCACAACTCAGGGACTTCAATTAGAATGCTTATGGATGGAATCAATATCGATTGTACCTTGTGGCTATGGATGTTACCGGTGTTATAGTACTACCTCCTTTAAGGGTAGATAATAAGTTCACAGTATTGAGTGTACTGCTCTAAATGCTCCAAAACTGAGGATTATTCACAAGACTACCTTCGGAGGATCCCCAGCATTATCTTTAAAATATGGTGTTTGTTTGAAAAAGTATCATGGGGACACAAAACCTTTTTCTTGATGCTATGGGTTTGAGAGTGTTTCCACTATCATTGACTGGCAATGCAACTGTATGGTTTCCGAGCTTCCTCCTGGTACTATCACAAGTTAGGTGAATTTCAAAGAGTATTCCTCGAAAGATATTTCCCAAGGTCCAAGAAGTTGAAGCTCAAGTACCAAATCAATAACTCTAAGCAATTGTTGGGTGATTCTATCAGCACAACATAGGAGATATTTACTAAATGTTTGAGGATGGTCCTTAATCACAAGATTGTTGATGATGCCTTGGTTGAAATTTTCTATCGGGCATTTGATGAAAATAGTTAGGCTTACACCGATACGATTATGAGAGGCATGTTCATAGACCAACCTTTTGCATTGATAGCCGCAAGAATGGAGCAAGTGGTCAAAACAAATTGAGAACAAGGACAACGAGAGCGAGGTATGGTGAAATCTTCTTGTGCAGTTAACACAAATAATAAGCAAGAAAAGGTAAATGAAGAGATCATGAAGCAACTTGCTCAACTTCGCACAAGTATGGATTTGGTTTTAAAGCAATATCAGGCAAGTGTCAAGGAAATCACGCACCAAACTCCGAAGGTTCCTACCTATGATGATCCATTCTTTGATGAGGATGCATGTTTTGTAAGTAACCAAGCAGCGGGTTTTCGGAACAACTCCCAAGGGTCCAATTCGAACTATTGGAGGCAAGGTTCTAGGAATCAAGGTCAAAACTTCACCCTTGATAGGATGTATAGAGATAGCTAGGGTGGATACTATGAGTGAGAGAGTTCTAGACGTAGAATAGGGGAGAAGAGAGTACTACAAGAAAGGTCCTTACATGCCACCACATAATTGTGATGCCGGATCAAGCAACTCAAGGATCAAAGATATGTTCAAAAAATTGTTGAAGTGAGTAGACTATCAAGATGCGACTTTAAAAGGAATGAAAGCAGATATCTCAAGTCTTAATCAAAAGATAGAGTCTCACTCGGTGGCAATCAAGCAACTTGAGCAATAATTTGGACAAGTTTCTTCACAATTGAACCAACACCAAAAAGGCACCCTACCAAGCAATACAGTTCAAAATCCTAAAAATGAGGGGCATTACATGGAGGTGATAACTAGGGAGTGGCAAGATCATAATAGATCCCTCTATGCCAGTTATCGTGGATGAAATTGAGGAAAAGGGTCTTTGTGGTGAAGTTGCGGGTGAAGGAGAAAGTCCGAAAATTGTCAGGAGGCAAAGAGAAGAGCTGAGGGAGAGTGACAAAGTAACATCCATCCAAAAATCTCCTCCTCCTTTCTTTCAAAGGCTTAAGAAGAAAGAAGAGGAGGGAAAGTTCAAACACTTCCTCTCGATGTTAAAGCAACTCTCCATCAACATTCCTCTTCTAGAATCTTTAGAGAAAATGCCCGGGTATGCTAAATATATGAAGGACTTAGTCAACAAGAAACATACTTTGAGCCAAGAGTTCTTGCAAGAACTCCAACAATGTAATGCGATTATGACTAAATGCCTTGCTCAAAAGTGAGAGGATGCCGATGCATTCACCATCCCTTGTACCATTGGTGATGTTGAGTTTGCAAGAGCATTATGCGACTTAGGATCTAGCATCAATTTAATGCCTCTTACTGTATTCAAAAAACTTGGCCTTGGTACTCCTACCCTGACAAGAATGAGGTTGCTTATAGCAGATTGAACCATTAAAAAGCCAGAGGGAATCCTTTTAGATGTGCTTGTTAAAGTGGATAAATTCATCTTCCTGGGGAATTTTGTGATCCTTGATTATGAAGTTGATTTTGAGGTGCCCATCATTTTGGGGAGACAATTTCTGGTCACTAGTAGAGCCCTAGTGGAGATGGATTTAGGTCAGCTTCAGTTCAAGTTTAATGATGCAGAAGTTGTGTTCGACATTTGCTAATATATGAAACACGCAGATGAGTGCAAGAGTGAGGTGTGGACCCTCGATGATAGTTGATGAAGGAAGATGAAAAAGTCGAGCCATGACGTTAAACAAGGCGCTTCTTGGAAGGCAACCCAGGCATTTTGATAATTGCTTGTTCATTTGAAACTTAGGGTGCTAGAGTAGTTATTTGTTTTAAATTAGAAGACATTTATGTACTTGTAATAATTTGGAAATTGTTGTGTTTTGAGATTTGGTTTGCATATGAGAATGGAAGAACTGAAGATCTGAAAAATAGCACTTGGAGCACCCTTTACGATCAGGCCTACGAGTCATATTCCTCACTACAACTTGTAGTCATGCATCACAGAGAGAATCAGTGAGTATCTAAAGTGGCATATACACTACGAGCCAACCTTATGACTTGTAGGACACCCTATTAGTCGTAAGTGGGGTTCGTAGTGCCCAAGTATGATTACTAATTTTTACCATGTGTTGAGGCTGATACAAGATTGGGACCTACGAGTCATAGGATGACCTACGACATTTAATCGAGGTCTCGTAGCCCCGATCTGAAACATTTTTAAAGTCGACCCAATTTGTTTATATAAAGGGTCAAAATCATTTTTGACCCCAAATTTCCAATTGCTTAACCCTAAGATGACGGAAACCCCGATTTTCACTTCTTAACTCTTTCTTCGACCAAAATCCCTCCTACCCATGACATCTTTCGGCGAAGATTCTGGCGAGGTTATCAATCTTTTGAGTTTCAATTCTAATTTCATTCCTCTTTACTTTGGTTCACTTTGCAATCCGATTGGTAAGCTCTTTGATTTAATTTCTCAATCTTTTCTAATGAGCATTGGTTCCTATATGAGTATAAGTTTAGTTTGATCATGTTTAAGCATGCAATATATTGACTATTGAACTAGAGTTTTAATCTAGGGTCTTTAGGCTTCTAAAGAGTCGAGTTGTGAATTGAACCTTGTTGAAATTCATGAGTGGGTGATTGTGAGAACGGAATTTGTGATCTTCGGTATGTGATGTATAATTCTTTCTCACTTATGGTCTGAATGGTTGTCAGAATTGAAATTTAGGTAGTGTGGGTGTCATGCCTCTGCTTGAACAGTTGGGATTGGATTGAATTGCTATGTGTGGAAGTTACATCCCTTGGAGTATTTTGTAGTTGTCAAGTGTTAGTTTGCAAAATATTCTGTGTTCGGTGTGCTTGACGAAATATGGAATTGGTTTCGACTTTTTGGGATAATGGTCATTGTAAATTTTCGATGCTAGTATGGAATTGATTATGTGCCATTTAGCTTTGTCTTGCTCTGATATGCCTGATTGAATTAAACTTTGTGGATGATTTGTTCTTTGTGTGGGAAAATGTAGGCACTATAGGTGACATCTGTGCTCAGCTACGACGCACCCCTACGACTCGTAAGTTCCTATACGAGTCGTAGTGGACCCTTGTATCAAGCATCAGACATATGTATTTCCTTTATGTTGCCCGTACGAGATCTACAAACACTCGTATTGCCTGCTACGACTCGTATTAAGGGTCTTGTAAGCTTTGCTAAGCTTTGAAAATGTTTTTGGAAATAGGTACAAGACCAAGACTATGATTCTTAGGACATCCTATGAGTCGTAATTGCGTTTCACATCTGCTATCAGAAATTTTTTTTATGAAGGCACAACTGGTTCTACGAGGGTAGTTTACGACTCGTAGGCCACCCTATGAGTCGTAACTGCACTCGTACCTACAGTTGCATCAGTACATATTTCCTTTTTAGTGTTTTTTGTTTCTTGTTCTATGTTATGCATTTTAATGGATCAAACATCTTGAACTTACATGTCGCTTCATGGTTTGTTTGCAAATAATATGCCTCATAAGGAGAAACATGCAATTAGAACTCTCCAATAGAGGTTGTTGGATGAATCTTCCAAAACCGAACAATCCGAGGGATCTGTGGAAGTCCACAGATTGAGGATAGATTCGGAGGCCAATAGACCCTTTACTCGAGCACTTGCAGCGCAAACGCCCATGGAAGTTAGTAGTTCCTCTCGGTCTTAAGAGGAGGAACAATAGGGCAACAGGGATGGGTCAGATAGTAGCTTGTCGCAGATGACCCCATCATACTCATGTTAAGAGTCAGAGTCAGAGAGCACTTCTCAGCATGAGGAGGTTCAGTCCCGACCCCCAGTAGACCGCAGATAGTGCATCCCTGGGATGAAGGAAATGTATGATCAAGCATTGGAGCCTAAGGGGCAAGGCAAACCAGTCCGCCATTTTCATGAGGAGGAAAGATAGCCTCAGGACCCCACAAACCAGTCAGAGACTAATGCTTGATGCACCATGATGTTTGACCCTTTTTGACCCCCTCTCTTACTTTGCTTTATGGATATTATGTCCTTATGATTAGACAATAGTATTTTTCTATTGGTTTTTGGATGGTTTTTGTTGGATAATGTTTTGATGTTTGGTTTTGGGTATTAGTCTGGTTAATTATTACTTTTTAATGTTTATATATTTATGTATGTTTTCATTTTCTCATCTTAAGTTTGTGTTTTTGTTACTTTGAGGACAAAGTATCATCTTTTGATGGGGTGGTTGAAGTTATGGATTAAGGTGAAGTCTGAGTAGCATCGAGTCCATAACTTCCCTTATTTTTGATCCCAAGGTTTTTTTGTCGTGTTTCTTTTTCCTAGTGGATATTTAATTTTCTATTGAACCGACATGTTTAGGTATTATAGATAATTTGTAAATGCATAGTAATGGTATCTGTTGGCATATATATGATCCTTAACTATTCTTTGAACTTTTGATAAAAAATTAGGTACCCTCAAAATTTGTGAGGTTGTGATTATTGATGTATTCATACATTTTTGAGTATATGACAATGTTTGTTCTGATATTGTGAAGGTAAGATGAGACTAAAAGGATGACCTATGAGTCTATACTTGATTGTGGATGCAAATGCCATGTGTGTTGTGAGTGTATTTTGCTACATTCATGCATCCTGTATGGACTCAGAACTTTCCTTGTTACTCTAAGATTGGTTTGGGTGATGTGGTGGAGATGGAAAGGATCTTAGGCCCTCGTTCTTTGAGTGAAACCGCTTTTAGCCTGAATGACCCACCAAGTAGTGAGTGAATCCCTTGTCCCAAATTTTTGAGCTTCTTATGCACTCATTCTTTCTTGATACTCTGCTGATTTAACCTTATTTAATGAAATATCTTGATATTGGCCCTGGTCTATCCTTGAACATGTGAACCTTGATTGAGGCCAAAGGCCTAAGTTGAGAGTGGTTTTAGTTGTTGGCCCTGGTTTGAGGCATAGATATTGTGTACTTCACCTGAAGCTAAAAGCCTAAGTTGAGGGTAATCCTTATTGTGGTAAAGTAATTATAAGGTAGTTAGTTGGGAATTCAAAAAAGAAATGAAAAAGCATGAACCGAGTGAAGAAAAAAGAAGAAAAGTTCCTTAAATTGAGAAAAAGTGGCCAAAAAAAAGAGTTTGAAATCAAGCCACAACTGAAAAAGAGAAAGAAAGAACTTGAGGAAAGTTCAAAACAGGAGGATAAGGGTGGATTGATTAAAAATGGTTTGGATTATGAAAGAAAAAAGTGTTGATAAACATGATTCAAGGATAACTTTTAGTCACTACTTGCCCAAAATACCACACCAAAGCACCTTGAGCCTATGTTACAAGCCTATAAGTCCTAAAGTGATCCAACTCTACTCGATCACCAAGCTAGAAGACGAGTATAGAGGCAAGCCTATGGTATTCGTCAACATGCATTGAATTTCAAATGTGAGAGTGACAATGCTTCCTCAGTCCCTGAAATCTAAATGATTTTGACTGAGTATGAGGGACTTCTTTCCAGTGAGGGCATTTGCACTACTTGAGTAGCATATGACTATACCAGTGATTGTGGATGGTTGATGCTCCTTAGCTTATCATAGTTGGATGGTCAGGTCTCTCATAGTGTTCTTGTTTGCTCAATAACTTAGCAACCCTTTTTTGAAAATAGTAGTTAGGTACCTAGATCAAAGGAGCTGTTGTATATGTCATTACTATAGATGCTATGTATTTCTTTTGTCTACGTAAATTGAGTCGTCGCTTGAGGACAAACAACAATTCTTAGTTGAGGGTATTGATGTGCTGCCAAAATATAGTACATTTGATGCCTAAACAAGGGATTTTGTGAGTTCTTAAAGAGATTTTTTTAGTGTTTTGATGTGTTTTTGTGTTAATCTTGAAAAAAAGTTAGGTTGGCATGATTTTGAAGAAACATTGCAGATTTTGCTGAAGCATAGGCCATATGAGTCCACCTAGAAGTCGTAGTCTAAGCTGCAAGTCGTATAGTGTGTCGTAGCAGGAAACAGAGACCAAAAACTCATAAATCTGCCAAGTGAAGGTCACTCCTATGAGAACATCCTACGAGTTGCAAGACACACCATGACTCATATAGGTGGACTCATAACAAGAATTAGAGAGTCAAAATGTTGGACCAAAAACTGAAGACCAAGACTATGAGACAAACATATGAGTCGTAGTGTAAGCAACGAAGCATACCTATGGGTCGTACCAGTTTAGTCCAAAATGTCAAGAACCTGATATGAGACCCCAACTACGACTCATAGGTTATCCTAAAACTTATTACCTTCCAGCTATCTTTTCTGTGTAAATTCTAAGGTTATTTTGTAATTACTATATAGGGCTTAAGTAAGGTTTTTGGGAGGAGTTGGATCAGTAGACAATACACTATTACATTTTGAAGTTTTTCTTAGTTTCTAGAGTATCGTATTGTTCTCTTTTGGAAAACCCATTTTGGGGATTGCAAATCTTGCCTTGTGCTCATTGTTAATCAATCAAGCTTATGGGTTTGCAACTTGTGGTACCTATATTCTTCATAGTTATTGGTAAAACTCTCAACTATGTCCATTTTGTGCATTTTTGTGTGTTTTGCTTTAGCTATGAGTAGCTAAGCACCACAACTTGGGGTTGTGGGAACCATGGGTGGTTGACTTGAAATAACCTAGGTTTCTTGCATTTCTATGATTGGGGTTTTGTATGCATTATCTATTTCCCTTCATTTTTATTGTTGTTTGGTGGTGGGCAACACCAAACCCACCTACTATCACGATCCTGACCAAGGTTGTGACGAATAAGAAAATGGAAGTTGATGACAGAATTCGATTAATGTATTCTTGTCTAATAAACCAATCCTGACCAAGGGGAGGTTGACTGGGACTATTGCTAACGGTTAGTTAGCATGCCATGGACGACCAAGCTCCATGGTCGTCCATGGTAAAATTCGACCTTCACCTTTATGAGAGGGTTGGAAGAACCTAAGTTACCATCCTGCATGCAAATCATCAATTGTATTTATGTTATCTAGGGTAATCAAGTTGACGAACCATAGGGAACACAATTCCCGAGTTGTCTCCAAAATTGAGTGTTTCCTTCCATTTTAGTTAGTGTTTATTTTATTTTTTTTTGAATCACAAACCGCCCCCTCCCCCCCCCCTCCCAATTTAGAGATTGTAGTCATAAATACCAGAAATTATTAATAGTGAAGTCTTGTAGTCAAAACCTGTATTCCTGGTGGATTCAACCCTAACCTCGGGTAGGTTAATTTCTGACAACGAAGGCGTTCTTATTGGAATGTGAATATAATGATAGCTTAGGAACTAAATA
>JAABOM020115118.1:0-23467 GCA_011800125.2 Solanum clarkiae | reverse complement strand
GCACATATACCAAAATAAGCTTCACGATTTTTTTCTTTTTCTCAAAAGATTTTATATATGTTAACGAATATTATTTTCTTCTATAAGAATTATTACTTTATTATTTTCTTATATTTTTTTAATTATTTTTATAGCCGTGCGAAGCGTCCTCAAATATACTAGTTAAATAAATAATTCTAACGACCCACTATGCTAGTAATATTGTCCGCTTTGAATCTAGGCCCACACGATTTTAAAACACGTCAGTAGTAGGTAAGGTCTGTTAATTATATGCCCAACATCTCTCGTGTGTTTTGCTAATGTGGGACTTCTCATCATAAGATGAGTTGTTACATACACCCTCTTTATGGACTCAACGTCCTCGCTTAGGTTTGCCCCACCGTATGAGATTCACCTAGACTCAATACTAAGTTTTGTTCCACCTCACTAGGATTTGCCCAAACTCAGTTAAACTCTAGCCCACATCGACAAGATTGACACAGGAGTAGTACTGATATCATTTGTAACAATCCAGCTCGTTAGTGATATTGTCCGCTTGAGGCCTAGACCGCAAGACTTTAAAACATATCACTAGTATGTAAGGACTGTTTACTTATATACCCAACATCTCTCCTATGTTTTGTCAATGTGAGACTTTTCATCTTAAGATGAATTATTTAATATAAATCATAACTCATGCAATTGAAATTGAGACCATAAAACTCACAAATTTCATATTTGGAATTGGATGAAAAAGTGAGGCATTCTTTGGCCTCTATTGGTAAGAGGGATCCATGGATGAATACCAACATACCTTGGATGATAATACCTGAAGAAAACTAGAAATTGAATGGTGGAACATGAACCCTTGCTTGATCTTCAATGGGATATTGAGGAGGAAAAAACATGGGTGAATTTGAGAGTTTGGAGACTTGGGTGAATTTGAGAGTTTGCAGACTTAGGTGAAAATGATGTTAAATTGAGAGGGTTGTGATAGTTATTGGGAAGTTATAGGACAAAAATAACATAGTTAAGGAATTAGGAGTATAGAAAATGTCAAAAATATTCTTTATCAATGTTTTTCAAAATGAACTATGAACAGGGGTCTATGAGTCATAAACCCATCACCGACTCGTGAAAACTGCCTCAAAAATCACCCCTCAGTATATCAACAACGTAACCCATCTACAGGCTCATCCTATCTTTTAAAGCCATAGAAACTACTCGTGGGATCTGAAACAGCTCCAAAAAAGTTTCTGAAAATGTGCCTTGGAGGTGCTCGGAATCATAATTTTCATATATCTCAAAATTCATACACGATATCAAAAAATCCGACTTCATATTCACGGTACGGGGGTAAAATTGAGTGAAAAATAGATCTAATCCCAATTTAAGAGCAAGTGATTAGCAATTTCAAATTTTCAAAATGCGAATTCCAGTGAGCTCTGTGCACCCCTGGCCGCGTCACACAGATATGTATTTTGTTGACTATTTTGCTAGTTCACTCCAAGACTTTTAGTTCTTGGGCCTAAGTGTTCCTATGCGTGAAAATGCCTATACTTAGCCTTATTTCACCATCATATCATTCAAGACATCCCCAAATACTCTTTCAAATACTTAAACAATATTTCATCTCCAAATTTCAAGTCTCAAAACTCATTCGGATTCTAAGGTTATCATTCATGCTTCAACTCTCTATCTCCAATCTTCATCAAGCTATTCTCCAAAACTGAGGTATGTGGGTTTCTTTCATGGGTTCCTTTAACCCATGATGCCCAAGCTTCCTTTTACTCAAATTTACATGATTTAAAGTTGATTTACTCATGGGTCTTACTTATTATGAAATTCACTACACACTATGTTGGGGCTCATGAAATTGTGATTGTTTTACTATGTTTTGAGCGATGAACCTAAGATCTATAGTGTGATTTTATGAAGGGCTTTAATGTATATTGCTTGAGGGTGTTATCAAGTATTGATTGATGGTTTACATTGGATTTTCTTACATGATTTCATCCCTAAATTGCATGGTTTTAGACTAGCATTACACACCCGCGAAGTGTTTGATAAAATATTTGGTCATGGTTATCTTGAAGAATTGAAGGCCCAAGCATGTCTTATAAGTTGAATGACTATATGATGATGAAATGAACTTATGTATATGGTTTTCTCCTATATAGTGTTGGAATGTGAGCATGCCCTACTCGGGGGTTGCGCGCCAGGTAACCATGTCGAGGGATTTTTACCTTAATAACCATATCGAGGGGTTTGTACTTTGATAACCATGTCGAGGAGTTTGTAACTCGCTCACCAAGGTTGTTAGGGTACGACGATCCACTAACTATGTCAGGGGGTTTGTAACTTGATAACCATGTCAAGGGGTTTGTACCTTGATAACCATGTCGGGGGGTTTATATCTTGATCAGCAAGGGTGGTAGGGTGCGATGATCCACCAACCAATTGATGGGGTTGGTACCTCAATCACCAAGGGTGGTAGGGTGTAAAGATCTACCAATATGATAGTGGTCTCTTCTTACACATATATCATGTTCTATACAAGCATGATTTAACATAGCATCTCACATGCATGCCATATTGTTATTTGCTACTCGTTGCCTATGCTTATACATTTTGATTATGTTTCTTATCTCTTATTGCATTGCATCCTATGTACTTAGTACATTCAAACATACTAACACATACTCTATGCCTACATGATGTCACCATGTAAGGACCAGAGCACCGCTAGATCATCCTCCTCCACGTGGCTAGTATGACATCTCTCAATCTCTTTGGTGAGTCCTCCATTTCGGGGATGATGCTTATGATCTCTTACTATGTTCTAAGACTATCCTTCTTTTGTATATATGTTGACTATGAAGGTGAGCCCGGTAGCTTGTCTTGTCCCCCGCTAAGTGTCTAAGTTTTAGAGTTGTTGTTGGACATGTCTGTATTATGCTTTGACCTTTGACTCTCTCTTGACTCTTGATGTTTATAATATGAGAATTTTCCCTTAGCCCCATTTGTCCCTATCTACTATCTCTTGTTATATTTTATTGCTTTCGCAACCAAGGATGTGTGTATGATATGCTAAGAGACTTGTTTGGGGTTCCTTCGGGTTCCCATTCGTCGTGTCACTTCTAGGCCCTAGGCTTGGGTGATGACAAACTTGGTATCAGAGCATTAGGTTGTTAAATCCTCGAAGTCTAACATACCGTGTCGATTAGAGTCTTATTCATGGTTGTGTTATGCACCACAACTATGAGTAGGAGGCTGTGAGGTGTTTTTGGAAATGTTTTCCTTCTTCATATTCTAAGTTATGCCATATAGTTGAAGTAAGGAATTTCCCCCCATAATGATTGTTCTTTTCTATGCTAGATCATGCCTAACATATGAAGAAGAAGAGTCCACACACCCGAGGAGCAACCGACTAATGGAGAGATTTAGGATGCTCTTACTATGCCTGCACAAGTTGTGGCTTATCAAGCCAACCAAGGGGCCCAAGCCCCTCAAGCTCCTACACTGGCTTTTCTAGTGAGAGACTTCATGAGAATGAATCCCCCGGAATTCCATGGGTCAAAGGTGGATGAGGACCCTCAGGAGTTCGTTGAAGAGGTATACAAGGTTTTGGCTATTATGGGTTTAGATCGGAGGAGAAGGCGGAGTTGGCGGCTTACAAACTCAAGGGGGTGGCACAAATATGGTTTAATCAATGGAAGGAGGAGAAGGGAGTCAACAATGTTGTGCTTTAGGAGGAGTTCAAGACGACCTTTCTTAATCGGTTCTTCCCTCTTGAGCTTAGGGAAGCTAAATTGGTGGAGTTCATGAACTGAAACAAGGATCTTTGAGTGTGAGGGAGTATGACCTCAAGTTTACTCAACTCTTAAATATACTCCCCATTTGGTTGCTGACTAAAGGTCTAGAATGAACAAGTTCATGATGGTGTGTCCGACTTGGTGAGTGAGGAATGCTGGTCCACCATGTTGGTTAGTGACATGGACTTGTCCCGTTTGATGACTTATACCAAAAAAATGGAAGAGGAGAAGTTGAGGAAGAGGAGAATCATAAGGCCAAGAGGGCCCATTTTGAGGGAAAGTTCCATAGTCAGAAGGGTGGTCGGTTCCATTAATGCCAAGGGTCTTCTCATGCTTCTAATAGGGGGTTTGCCAATGACTTCCTAAAGACCCAAGGTGTTGAGGTTGTGTCTCTTAATGATGTGTGTTAAAGATGTGGTAAGGGTTATAAGGTCCCACGCTTGAGAGACACTAATGCATGTTATGGTTGTAGGGAAATGGGTCACAAAAAGGTTGATTACCCTCATGATCGTGACAAGGGTAAAGATGTTCGTCCTCAAGGCCGAGGTGCCAATGTGGTTCCTCAGGATAGAGGTGGCCGACAAGATGGTTCCCAAAGGGACAATCGGTTTTATTCTTTGAATGGGAAGCAAGGGGTTGATGAGGTGCCCGATGTTGTCACCGGTATGTTAAAAGTATTTGATTTTGATGTGTATGCATTCAATGATCTGGGTGCCACTCTTTCTTTTATTACCCTCTTTATTGCCAAAATGTTCCATGTTGAGCCTAAATTGTTGTGTGAGTCATATGAGGTTTCTACTCCTATTATTGCATCTATTGTTGCTAGAATGGTTTATAGAAATTATCCCATTCGCATCTTGCATAAAATACTGCTTTGTGACCTTGTTGAGTTGGACATGGTTGATTTTGATGTTATTCTTGGGATGGATTGGTTGCATGCATACTATGCTTCTATTGATTGTAGAACCTGTAGGGTCAAATTTCAATTCCCAATTGAACCCGTCCTTGAGTGGGAGAGTCATGATGTGGTGGTCAAGCATAGGTTCATCTCTTGTATTTTAAAGCTTATAAGTTGATCTCTAAGGGGTGTGTTTATCATCTTGTGAGGGTTAAGGATATGGAGTCCAAAGTCCTTCCTATAGAGTCGATTTCTGTTGTAAGTGAGTTGTTTAATGTCTTTCCAAATGACCTCCCCGGTGTTCCTCCCAAAAGGGAAATAGATTTTGGTATAGGCCTCCTACCCGATACTCAACCCATTTCTATTCCCCCTTACTATATGGCCCCGACGGAGTTAAAAGAGTTGAAGGAGCAATTGAGGGACTTGTTGGAAAAGGGTTTCATTAAACCTAGCCAATCACCTTGGGGTGTACCAGTATTGTTTGTGAATAAGAAGGATAGGTCCCTTAGAATGTGCACTAACTACCAACAACTTAATAAGGTCACCATCAAGAATAAGTATCATCTTCCAAGAATTGATGATTTGCTTGACCAGTTGCAAGGGGCTAGCCACTTCTCTAAGATTGATCTTCGGTTCGAGTACCATCAGGTGAAGGTGAGGAAGTATGACATTCCTAATATAGTCTTCCAGACTAGGTATAGGCATTATGAGTTTTTTGTGATGTCATTTGGGTTGACCAATGCACCGGCTATCTTCATGGATCTAATAAATAGGGTCTTTAAACCCTACCTTGATTCGTTTGTTATGGTATTCGTTGATGATATTTTGATCTATTCTGGTAGTGAGGAGGAGCATCTGGCTCATTTGAGGGTTGCTTTGCAAAGATTGAGGGAAGAAAAATTATACGCTAGGTATGAAAAATGTGAATTTTGGTTGAAGGAGGTTGCCTTTCTAGGTCATGTGGTGTCGAGGATGGTATTAAGGTGGACCCTAAGAAGATGGATGTGATTAGAAATTGGCCTAGACTATTGACCCCATCAAATATTAGGTGTTTCTTGGGTTTAGTGGGTTACTATCAGAGGTTTGTGAACGGGTTCTCTTCTATTGCCTCTCCCATGACAAAGTTGACTCAAAGTAAAGCCAAATTTATGTGGTTCGATGAGTGTGAAAGAAGTTTCCAAATATTGAAAGATAAGCTTGTGTCCGCTCCTATATTGTCATTACCGGAAGGCCTAGAGGGATTTGTTGTGTATTGTGATGCTTCCCAGGTTGGTTTAGGTTGTGTGTTGATGCACAATGGTAAGGTCATAGCTATGCTTCTAGGCAACTCAAAGTACATGAAAAGAATTATCCTACCCATGATCTTGAGTTAGCCACCATTGTGTTTGCATTAAAGATTTGGCGTCACTATTTATATGGGGTTCATGTTGATATGTTCACCGATCACAGAAACCTCCAATATATTTTCACCCAAAAAGACCTCAACTTGAGACAATGGAGATGGTTAGAACTTCTTAAGGACTATGACATGAATGTGCATTATCATCCCGATAAGGCTAATGTGGTGGCAGATGCTTTGAGTAGGGTGTCCATGGATAGCCTAACTCATGTTGATGGTGGTGGCATAAGGGTGGTTAGGGAGGTCCATCGGTTGGCTAGATTGGGAGTTAGGTTGGAAGAGGGTGATGATGGTGGTGTTGTTGATGATGATGGTTCTAAATCTTTGTTGGTTGATGAGGTGAAAGTTAAGCAAGATCTTGATCCCTCATTGCTAGAATTGAAGGCATTAGTAAAAGATGGTAAGGTGGAGGTTTTCTCCCAACGGTTTGATGGTCCTCTCAGGTATCAAGGTTGGTTGTGTGTGCCTTGTGTTGATGGCTTGAAGGAAAAGATTCTTGATGAGGCTCATGGTTCTTTTGATTCTTGATGAGGCTCATGGTTCTTCTTACTCTATTCACCTGTGGTCTACTAAGATTTATAGAGATTTGAGAGAGGTGTATTGGTGGGGAGGCATGAAGAGGGACACTGCCAAATTTGTATCTGGTTGCCATAGTTGCCAACAAGTCAAAGCCGAACATCAAAAGCCGAGTGCCCTAACCCAAAACATAAAGATTCCCACTTGGAAGTGGGAAGAGATTAATATGGATTTTGTGGTTGGGTTACCCAAGACTAGAAAGGGTTTTGATTCCATTTGGGTTGTGGTTGATAGGATGACAAAATCGACTCACTTTCTACCAGTTAAGACTACATATGGGGCTGAAGATTATGATAGGTTGTACATTCATGACTTGGTGAGGTTGCATGGGGTTCCTTTATCCATCATATTTGATTGTGGTACACAATTCACTTCACACTTTTGGAGGTCCTTCCAAAGAGTTCTTGGAACTAATGTAAAGCTTAGTACGACCTTTCACCCTCAAACGAATGGCCAAGACGAAAGAACTATCCAAACACTTGAGGACATTCTTAGGGATTATGTATTGGAGCTTAAGGGTAGTTTGGATAATCATCTTCCATTGATTGTGTTTGCATATAACAATAGTTATCATTCTAGCATCTAAATGGCTCCTTTTGAGTCTCTCTATAGTAGACGTTGTAGATCCCCGGTTGGGTGGTATGAGGTTTGAGAAATGGCTTTGTTGGGTCCGGATCTAGTTGTGGATGCTATGGAGAAGGTAAGGATGGTTAGAGAAAGGTTGAGAACATCCCAAAGTCACCAAAAATCTAATGCCAATGTGAAAAGAAGGGAGCTTGATTTTAAGGTAGGTGATTGGGTCTATTTAAAGGTGTCACCCATGAAGGGTGTGGGTCCTTATAGGGTGATGAGGAGGATTGGAAAGGTGGCTTACGAGTTGGATGTACCTAATGAAATGGAATTGGTTCATCCGGTCTTTCATGTGTGTATGTTGAGAAAGTGTGTGGGTGATCCTAATGCTATTGTACCTCTTGATGTTGTGGGGGTAGTTGAAGATAACTTGTCATATCAAGAGATTCCACTAGAGATCTTGTATAGGCAAGTGAAGAGGTTGAGGAACAAGGATGTTGCTTCCATTAAGGTCCTTCAGAGAAATCAACAAGTTGAAAGTGCTACTAGGGAGGCCGAAGCGGATATACAAAAGTGATACCTCTATCTTTTCCATCCTACTCAAGCATAAGGTATTAATTCTAAGTCTTCTATGTGATTTCATGTCTCATGTTCCATCCCTTAAGTCATTTGCATTCATTCATATTTATATTGACAAAGTTCATGATGATTTTTACACTTACGATGAGATGTTGAAAATGATGTTTTAATTATGTTGTTGCATTCTTATTGGGGCTGATTTCTTTATGATTACTCTTCTCATATACATCTCTTTGATATTCAGAGATGAATGTTCCCAAATGGGAGATATTGAAACGACCCCAAAAAGTACTTGAAAGTGTTCGGAATTGTAATTTTCATATATCTCAAAATCCGTATGCGATATCGAAAATTCGACTTCATATTTGTGATCAGGGGTTCAAATTGAGTGGGAAATGGGTATAACCCCAATTTAAGAGAAAATGATTAGCAATTTCAAATTTCCAAAATGCAAATTCAGTGAGCTCTACGCGCCCTGGCCGCATCGCGCCATGGCGCACAGATGTGTATGTTGTTGACTGTTTTGCTAGTTCGGTCCAAGACTTTTAGGTCTTGGGACTAAGTGTTCTCATGCATGAAAATGCCTATACTTAGCATTATTTCACCATCATATCATTCAAGACATCCCCAAATACTCTTTGAAACACTTAGACAATATTCCATCTCCGAATTTCAAGTCTCAAAATTCATCCCGATTATAAGGTTATCATTCAAGCTTCAAGTCTCCATCTCCAATCTGTATTAAGTTATTCTCCAAATCTAAGGTATATGAGTTTCTTTCATGGTTCCTTTCACCCATGATGCCCAAGCTTCCTCTTGCTCAAATTTGCATGATTTAAAGTTTATTTACTCGTGGGTCTTACTTATTATGAAATTCACTAAACACTATGTTGGGGCTTATGAAATTGTGATTGTTTTACTACGATTTGAGCTAAGAACCTAAGATCTATAGTGTGATTTGATGAAGGGTTTTGATGTATATTGGTTGAGGGTATTACCAAGTATTGTTTGATAGTTTTACATTGGATTTCCTTTCATGATTTCATCCCTAAATTGCATAGTTTTACACTAGCATTATACATCCGCCAAGTGTTTGATAAAATGTTCGGTTATAGTTATCTTGAGGAATTGAAGGCCCAATGCATGTCTTATGAGTTGAATGACCATATGATGATGAAATAAACATATGTATATGGTTTTCTCCTATATAGTGTTGGAATGTGACCATGCCCTAATCGAGGATTACGCGTCGGCTAACCATGTCGAGGGGTTTCTATCTTGATAACTATGTCGAGTGGTTTGTAACTTGATAAGTATGTCTGGGGGTTTGTACCTTAGTTACCAAGGGTGGTAGGATGTGATGACCCACCAACTATGTTGGGGAGTTTGTACCTTGACAACCATGTCGGGAGTTTCGTACCTCGGTTACCAAGGGTGGTAGGATGCGATGATCCACCAACCTATTATAGGGTTAGTACCTCAATCACCAAGGATGGTAGGGTGTGATGATCCACCAATATGATAGTGGTCTCTTCTTACACATGTATTATGTTCTACACAAGTATGATTTACTACATAGCATCTCACATGCATGTCATATTGTTATTTGCTACGTATTGCCTATGTTTATACATTTTGATTATGTTTCTTATCTCATTTTGCATTCCATCCTACATACTTAGCGCATTTTAACATACTAATGTGTACTCTATGCCTACATGATGTCCCCGTGTAGGAACCGGAGCACCGCTTGATCATCCTTCTCCGCGTGGCTAGTACGACATCTCTCAAGCTCTTTGGTGAGTCCTCCATTTCGGAGATGATGCTTATGATCTCTTACTATGTTCTAAGACTATCCTTCTTTTGTAGATGTGTTAACTATGAGGGTGAGCCAGGTAGCTTGTCTTGGCCCCTGGTAAATATCTGAGTTTTAGAAGTGTTGTTGGACATGTTTGTATTATGCTTTGACTTTTGACACTCAATGTTTATGATATGAGAATTGTCCCTTAGCCCCATTTGTCCCTATCTACTACGTCTTGTTGTATTTTATTGCTTCTGCGACCAAGGATGTGTGTATGATATGCTAAGAGGCTTGTTTGGGATTCCTTCGTGTTCCCCATTCGCTGTCATGTCTAGACCCTAGGCTTGGGTTGTGACAGGGTTGTCTAACACTTAGTCAAATTTCCAGGCTTTACTGTCTGACCCATGACCAACTATTACACCTATATTTCTTTCTATGGGTCATAAATGCTCTTCATATATCCTTTCCAAATTTTGTCCGAAGAATTCTAAGGATAGAGGCCATCCATAAATTTCTTTTTATGACTCATCCTGTTGATTTGTAGAAAATGTTTAGAGACTCAATTATTTCCTAACTTCCTGGCTTGATCTATGGCCTGATTCTATTTGTTATTTCCATTTACGGCATGTACAAGCACGTCGTCGTTTATTTCAAATTCTTCCCAAGTGTTAGTGTCATCTACAACACTGTTATATGGACTATAAACCCGTATACGATTTGTGGTCTTGTCTCATACATGAGTCAAAATTTTCAAAAATTTCCAAGTCGCATACCTTTCTACAACCTATGATTCCATCCAGGGACCATAGTTGGGGATCATAGAACTTGACATGAGATAAAATAATTTCTGTTTTTATCTTTATTATTTCGACTTTCCAAATTATGGTGTATTACAATATCTCACCCTTGAAAATATTTTTACTCGAATGAGATAGAATTTAGTTTGAGTAAAGTAGAATGGATATCCAATAACTCAACATGAATGCAATAGTGCTACTTAGAGATCAAATTCATGAAATTTTCAACTTTTACAAAAAATGTTATTTAAAATCAATGTCATGAATATGTAAGCATGCAAAAAGATATGAAAAAGCTAAAATGTAGAATTTTGGAGGATTTGATAATTAGTAATTATGCACCTTGGGCTAGAAAGGAAGGAAAGAGATAAGAATAATGCTACATCATATCTGGTTTCACTTCTCATGTAGCACTTTTAACCTCTTGATTCCTCTGTAATACCTTTACTAATGTAATTTTCTTGTCCTCAACCTTCTAACTTGCGATCTCGAATTAATTCAGGACCTCTTTATAGGTTAAATTTTCTTGGACACCCACACTCTCTAATGGAACAATAGAATTAGGATCACCAACGCAGTTCCTCAACAATGACACATGGAATACTAGATGAACCGAGGCGATCTCCAATGACAAATTTAGCTCAAAGAACACCTGGTCAATATACCTTATGATCCTATATGGGCCCACATACTGAGGATTAAGCTTTCCTTCTTACCAAAATGTATCACACCCTTCATGAGCAAAAATCATTAAGTAGACCCAATTATTGACATCGAATTCAAGTTCCATCCATCTAACATACGAGTAGGACTTTTGATAACTTTAGACAACCTTTAAACTTTCCCTTATAAGACACACCTTCTTCATGTCTTCAAATACCAACTCGGGTCCTATCAAGGCTACTCACCAACTTTAAACTATCCCATTAGAAACCTACATTATAAAAAGCTTCAAAAAGGGTCATTTGAAAGCTAGCATGGTAACTATTATTATATGCAAACTCAATAAATGACAGGTGTTGATCTTAATTACCCTTGAAATCTAGTACACTTTTCCTTGACATATCTTGTAAAGTTTAAATTGTTTTCTTAGCTATCTATTGTTATAAATGTAAAAAGAGGTACTTAACTTCAGTACTGAGACCTCTTTGAAAGGATTTCCAAAAAATGTGAAGTGAATTGAGTACCCTAACTTGAAATAACAGACAAAGGCACGTCATAAAGCTTCACAAATTCCTGAATATATATCTTTGCATATGCTTCGGTACCATAAGATATCTTCACTAGTAGAAAATTAGTACATTTGGTCATTCTATTCACTACCACCCAAATAGAAATGAAGTACTTATTCACATCTTCCTACTTTCAAGTAGAACTTTCAATATCTTGAGCTAGACCTCTGAATGTTTAGTGTTCAACTTCAACTTGTTGGCAATTTGAACATTCAACCACAAACCTTGTTATGTCCTTCTTCATATCATTCCACCAATATAGTTCTCTCAAATCTCTATAGATTTTACCGGATCCTTGGTAATTGGAGTACCAAGAGTTATGAGCTTCACTAAATATCATCTCCCTTAGGCCATATTTATTTGGAACACATAACTGGTCTTGATAGTGAAGTACCTTATCTCCCCCTTGTGGAAAAACCTTAACCAGTATTTCTAAGTTGGATCTATAGCTTGCTTTTCCTTTATTTATGCTAATTGTGATGATTCCAAACCATTATGTACAAAAACACTATCCTCATTAGATCCATTTAGTTTCATACATAGACGAGCCAATCGGTGCATATCTCTAACTAACTCTTTTTTTTTTGTTTTTTTAACATGAGGAATGCTATTCATGGACATCCCTATGTGCCTAGACAACAACATTATCTCTACCTGAATAGTAAAAACACACTCATATCATATTCTTTTAGTAGCTCAAGCCATCTTCTTTGGCTTAGGTTCAAGCTCCTTTATCTAAGCATAATTGCAAGCTTTGGTGGTCGGTAAAAACATCAACATGCATCCCATAGAGATAATAACGCCAAATCTTTAAGGAAAAAAAACTGCTACCAATTCAAGGTCATAAGCTGGGTAGCTTCATTCATGGACATTTAGTTGTCTAGAGGAATACACTATAACCTTTCTATGTTGCATTAACACGCTACCCAATCCAACCCATGAGGCATTATAATATATAATAAATTGATTCAGACCTTTTGTAGTGTCAAAATAGGGGATGAAGTATGATGATCCTTCAACGTTTAGAAACTTCTTTTAAAATCATTTGACCATTGAAACTTTATCTTTTTTTGGGTGAACTTGGTGAAAGGTGATGCAATGGATGACAATCCTTCTATAAACCTCTTATAGTACCAAGCCAAGCTAAAAAAAACTTTGAATATCCAAAAGAGTCAATAGTCTACACCAATTCTTCACCACCTCTGTTTTCTTTGGACCAACCATGATACCATTACCAAAAATTATGTAACCAAGAAATGCTACATAGCTCAACCAAAATTGTCATTTACCAAACTTGGTGAATAGTTGTTAGTCCCTCAAAGTTTACAATACAATTCTCAAGTGACCCATATGTTCTTCTTTACTTTGGAATAAAATAATATGTCATTAATAAAGACCACCATAAACATGTCTAAGTGTGGTTGAATACCTGATTCATCAATTCCATGAAGGTAACTTTAGTATTAGGCAACCCAAATAACAAAAATTCAAAATGGTCATACCTTGTTCGAAATTCCATCATGGGAATATAACACTCCCTCACCCTTAATTGGTAATACCCAGATCAGAGATCAATTTTGGAGAAGCAGCTTACACCATGGAGTTGATCAAACAAATCATCTATTCTCGGAATAAGATGCTTGTTCTTTATGATAACTTTATTCAATTGTCGATAGTATATACACATGCAAATTGGGCTATTCTCTTTCTAACAAACAACATGGGATCACCCCATATTGAAATGCTTGGCCTTATAAAGCTGCATTGATTATGCTAGATTTTGTTATCATTATGGGTATGAATTGGTTGGCAACTTTTTATGCTAATATAGATTGTAGTGCAAAGCTTGTCCACTTTTATTTTCTAGGTGAGCCTATCCTTGAATGGAAAGGTAATGCTGCCACGCCCAAGGGTAAGTTTATTTCATACCTTAGGGCTCAGAAGCTAATTGCTAAATGTTGTATATACCATCTAATTCTTGCTAGGGATATTGATAAGGAACCAACGACCCTTTAGTCAGTCCCAATTTTGAATGAATTCCCGATGGTGTTCCTTAATAATCTTTAAAAAATTCCCCCTAAAAAGGAAATAATTTTTTCTATAGATTTTCTTCCCCATATGCAACTTATCCATTCTTCCCTGTAGAATGACCCTTGTAAAGCTAAGGGAATTGAAGGAATAACTGAAGTACTTACTTGATATAGGCTTCATTAGGCCGAGTACATCTCCATGGGGTGCTCCAACGCTCTTTATTCAAAGAAAGATGGCTCTTTACAGATATGTATCAATTATAGATACTTAAATAAAGTCACTATCAAGGATATGTATCCTCTTTCGCGAATTGATGACTTGTTCGACTAATTGCAAGGCGCCAAATGCTTTTCAAAGATCGACTTTTGATCTGGTTATCACCAGTTGTGAGTCAGGGATGTTAATATTCCAAATAAAATAATTAGGATGAGGTATGACCATTTTGAGTTCCTTGTCATGTCTTTCAGGCTTACAAATGCCCCAACAACTTTTATGGATCTATTGAATCAAGTCTTTAGACCATTCTTAGATGAATTTGTGATTTTATTTATTGATGACATCTTTATATATTCAGATCAAAAGCTAATCATGCTGACCATTAGCGAGTCTATAATTATGAATTTGTAATTTTATTTATTGATGACATCTTTATATATTCAGATCAAAAGCTAATCATGCAGACCATTTGCGAGCTATATTATAGACTCGCCAAGACAACATATTATATGCTAAATTCTCTAAATGTAAATTTTGATTAGCTTTTTTCGCTTCTATTGTTCATGTTATTACTGGTGATGGAATCAAGGTCGATAGCCAGAAGATTGAAATAGTGATGGCTTGGATGAGATCCTTGAATTTGACAGAGGTTCATAGTTTTTAGGATTGGTAGGACATTATAAAAGTTTTGCTGAGGGATTCTTCTCTATATTTGCAACACTGACAAAATTAATACATAAAATAGCCAAGTTTCAATGGATTGAAACATGTGAATAGAGTTTCCAAGAGCTTAAAAAAAGGCTTACCAGCCTACCTATCTTAGTGGTTATTATTGCAAAGAAGGAAGGCGATAGGTTATGCTTCTAGACAACTGAAGGTGCATAAGAAGAACTACCCTACCCAAGACTTGGAGTTGGCTGCAGTTGTCTTTGTGTTGAAGTTGTGGCAAAATTATCTTTATGGGGTGCATTGTGGGATCTTTAGCAATCACCAAAGTCTGAAATACATCTTTTCTCATCCTAATCTGAACATGAGACATCGTAGGTATTTGGAGTTGCTTAAAGATTATGATACCTCTATTTTATATCACCCAAGGAAGGCTAATATAGTGGAAGATGCTTTGAGCCAGAATCTACTAGTATGGGGAGTTTACAATTCTTGAGAGCTGAGGAGAGACCCTTAGCTCTAGATGTTCAGTCGCTTGCTAGAAAGATGGTCCGTTTGGACATTTCTCCTTCTCAGAGTGTTTCGGCCTTTGTTGAGGTTAGATCTTCTTTGTTTGATCAGGTATGTGCTCATCAGTTTGAGAACCTCATATTATGTTTTATTCGTGACAAAGTGTTAAGTGGTGAAGCCAATATGGCCATTATTATTTTTTATGGTGTTTTGAGGGTTAATGGTAGAACTTGTGTGCCTAAGGTGGGGAACTGGGTGAGACTGATATTAGAAGAAGCCTATTGTGCTAGATATTCCATCCATGCAAGTGTGGCTAAGATGTATCATGATCTTAAGCAGCATTATTGGTGATTTGGTATGAGGAAAGACATAGTCGAGTTCGCGGCCACATGTTTGAACTGTCAACAAGTAAAGTATGAGTATCAAAAGCCCGATGTATCGATGCAAAGGATGCCTATTCCTAAGTGGAAGTGGGAGAAAGTGACTATGGATTTTGTTACAAGTTTGCCCTTGGCCTTGGGCAAGTTTGATTCAATTTTGGTGGTCGTTGACCGATTGACCAATTCGGTACACTTTCTATCAATGAGGACTAGCTATAGTTCAGAGCAGGTGGCTAGGTTATATATTTGGGATATTATCAGATTGCATGGTATGCCAGTGTCTATAGTATCAGACAAAGGGTTTGTGTTTACTCCTCACTTTTAGCAGGCTCTGTAGCATAGTTTGGGTACTCGAGTAGATTTGAGTTGAGCTTTTCACCCTCAGACTGATGGTCAGTAAGAGCGCACCATTCAAGTGTTGGAGGACATGCTTAGGGCCTATGTTATTGATTTTAGGGCTCAGTAGGACTAGCACTTATCGTTGGCAGAGTTTGCAAATAACAACAGTTACCACTCCAGTATCCAGATAGCATCATTCGAGGCCTTGTATGGCCAGAGGTGTAGATCACCTATTGGATGGTTCGATTCAAGTTTAGTTAAGGTGTTAGGTGTTGATTTGCTCTAAGATTCCATGGAACAAGTCTGACTGATTCAGAGTAGACTTTTGACATCCCAAAATTGCCAGAAGAGTTATGTTGATTAGAGGGTTAGGCCTCTTGAGTTCTCTGTTGGTGACAGTGTTTGATTGAAAGTTTCACCCATGAAGGGTGCAATGAGATTTAGAAAGAGGGATAAGCTTAGTCCAGATTCATTGGCCCTTTTGAGATTTTGAGGAGAGTTAGTGAGGTAGCCTATGAGTTGGTTTTACCATCGAGATTATCCTCTGTTCATCCATTTTTCATATTTCTACACTTTGCCAATATGTTCCAGATGAGTCCCATGTGATTTCTTATGACTCTGTTAAGTTGGGTGTAGATTGTCCTTTGAAGAGGAACCTATCGCTATATTGGACAGGCAGGTCCGAAGATTGAGATCCAAATATATACCTTCTGTGAAGGTTGAGTGGCAGCGTTGTTCTATTGATGAGGCTAGTTAGGAGTTGGAGTTGACATGCAGGCCAGATATCCCAGCATTTTCTAGGCTTCAGGTACTTCCTTTTCCTTTATGTTCGAGGACAAACATTATTTTTAGTGGTGAATGATATAATGACCTGGTTGCTCATTTTTGGCCGTATCTTTGAAAATTATTATTTTATTTTTTCGTATGTTGCTTTGGACCTATTTAGAACTATTTGAACGGTTGAAACTAGAATCTTAAGTTTAAAAAGTTGAAAATATGAATTTTGGCATTTTTGGAGGCTTAAGTTATTGAAAAAGTGAGTTTTTGTGTCATTCTGTGTTTTAGAGGTCGGATAAGAGATTTGTCAGTTTCATTAGCTCCTGTAATGTCGAAAACGAACTATAGGGAGTTGCAAAACTGAATTTGGAGTTAAAATGAGGATTTTAGGCCCAAAGTTGTGATTTTAGTCATTTCTGGGACCAAAGTTTGACTTTAGTCAACATTTGGAGTTTGAAAGCTCAGATCGAAATTCCAACAATTTCGCTAGTTCAATGGTGAAACTAATGCTAAAATGGTCTCGAATAATTTTTGGAGTTGCCGAGGTAGCTTTGGTATTTTGAGTTTTAACCTAGTTTTATCGACTTACAATGGTAAATGTGGCGAAAAGGCCATGAAACTGATTTCTGTCGATTCCCTTGAGTCTGAATTGTTGTTTCTAGCATGGAGACATATTTGGTTTGTGAAATTCTAAGTTCGGATGATTCCGGGGTCTATTTCAAGTAAGGAAATTGGACTTGGCTTGCTGGGTTTGCTAATATCTGGTGAAGATGGATTCCTTCTCCACCTTCACGGAGAAGCATCTGCGAACTCTGCTGAGCTCCGCATTTGCCGACTGTCCCATATTTGCAGAGTTGTGACCTGTTTGATCTCCATTTTTTCGGGATGGGCTCTGCGATTGCGCAGTAGTTTTCGTACATGGACAATTTTAAACTCATAAAACACCATTTCTAATCTATTTTCGAACTTTCAAGCTTTTTGGGGGGATTTTGAGGAAAGGTTTTCGAAGACTTTTGTTGGAGAAGAATTTCTAACACTAAACTAATCATTTCCTATGAGCTTTATCTTGATTTTATTTTTGATTTCATGAAATTGAACACCCAAAATTGGAGATTTTTAGACTGTGTTTTTCAAACTTTAAATGTTGATTTCTCAATCAATTCAAGCTTGATTTTGATGGGATTTTCACCCATGAACTCTATTTTTTGTGATAATTTGATTTTAAAGTTATTTTTTAGAATCAGAAACCTTGGACTTTAGCCCTAAAATTGACTATTTTGCCCTTAAGCCTAATTTATGCCAATATGGGTATCAAAATGATTCTCTTGATAAGTAGTATCTATTATTGATAATGGTAGATCGAATTAGAGGATCGGTTTCGGCATCAAGGTAGGTTTGGATAACCTTTTGCGATTGGGTTTAAGTTATTGATCATGTTCATAGGATAATTGGAGATTTAGATAGATAATTGTCTATTGAGTTGATGTGTTGGAATATTGATGGAAAAGTGGTTCCGATTGAATCGAGTTTGTGATATAAATTTATTCTATTGATGAATTAAGATGAAATATGGTAGAATGATGATGACTTGAGATCAAATGTGACTAAATGAGACGTTGAGACTAATTGGGATGAGTTAAGTCATGTATAGTAGACATGCTTATGTAATTAGGACGAGTAAGGTTCGGTATTATTGATATACTTGTATTGTTGGGATGAGTTAGGTCGGGTATCATTGTTATATTTATATATTTTAAATGAGTTAAGTCTAGTAATATTGATATTCTTGCATACTTCAGTATAA
This sequence comes from Solanum clarkiae, assembly GCA_011800125.2. NCBI lineage: Eukaryota > Viridiplantae > Streptophyta > Magnoliopsida > Solanales > Solanaceae > Solanum > Solanum clarkiae. The sequence goes on along the minus strand of JAABOM020115118.1, from coordinate 5,098 downwards.
TTGACACTCTTGATTATTGATATAACTATGATGATCTAAAATATGATGATTGGTTTAAGCATTAGCTATGACACTTGATATTTTCCTTGGGTATATATGATTATTATGAGTTTCATGCCTTAGTATTCTTGTTATGATGCTATTCTACATATTTACATGCATATTTGGGTTGCACTGTTGATTTATATCTATTATGTGTCGCTAATATCATCCCTTGACCCGGGTAAAAAGCAAGGGCATTATGATTCATGTTGGTACCACCTTCATTAACCCGGGCATGAGGCAAAGGTGAGATTCATACTTCATATACCTTGACTACGGGCATGTGGCAAGGACTTGACATCATGATATCCCTAGACCATGGGCAGGTGGCAAAGTTGTTGCATTCTGATATTACGTTGACCATGGGGTAGGTGGCAAGATTGTGACACACTTGGTATTTGGGCTGATGAGCTGTGCATCATATATATTATATTTATATGGTACTTACGGGTTCTTGAGAATACCTTAGCTCATTACTATTATATATATTTTAGTGTGTACTAACCTTTTTGGATGCAAGGATAGGCTTTTTCATTATTACATGCTTGTTTTGATTTCTCTGACCCAGTTGGTTAAACCTACTAGGTACATTTTGATGTACTCACCCCTACTTTGTTCCATCCCTGCAGATCGAGCACAGAGACCCGTACAGTGTGGTTGATTCACTCTTGGACTTCCCTCCATCCATCCTGATCTTACTTGTGAGGCTCAGACTTCGAGTCTCTGTGGATCCTTGGGATTTCCTTTACTTTTCTTTTTAGACTTCTATCGGATTCTATGACACAACCTTGTATTTTTTTTGAGACATGTGTATGTACACTTCTATATTGCTTAGATGATCTTATACTCATGACTCCAGATTTTGGGAGATTTGTTATGTTATGTTGAGATGATTTCTGCTTTATTTTCTTTTCTTTTAGTTGCGATCCTTTTTAGGTTGTGACAGATCCAAGGGCTAGGATATGTAAATTCATATCCTATGTATCAAAACTAGTATCAAGACAATGCAGAACAGTTATGCTTGTGAAGGAAATGGACATCTCTCACCTAATGGCCTTTGTGGAACAAATTAAAGAAAAGTGGAGAGAGTGGTCAAGGAAATCCAAGAGGGCTAGGATGGATGGTGGTCGGTGGCCATGGTAAATTTCGTGGTGGGAAAAGGAAAGTGAACCAAGATTCATCCAATACATCTCCTTCTAAGTTCAAAAAAGATAAACAGTCCAACCCAAAATACCAAGGAGGTTTGGGTGCACAAGCTTCTCCAAATTGTGAAAAATATGAAAAGCCTCATAAGGGTAATGTCAAGCCAGCTCAAATGCGTGCTTCAAATGTGGAAAGCCCAAACACCATATAAAGGAATGTATAAGTGATAATGCACGACCCCAAGGTCAAGGTGGACAAGCAAAAGGAGCCTTAAGAGCCAATAGGTTATATGCCCTTCATGGCCATCAAGAAAAGGAAGAAGCCCCAGATATGGTTATCGATATGTTAAAAGTCTATGATTCTAATGCATAGGCACTATTAGATCTAGGGACAAATTTGCCTTTTATCACTCTATTTCTCGCTAATAGATTCTATACATGTCCCGAAATTCTAGTTGAGCCCTTTAAAGTTAGCACTCCCGTCGGTAAGTCCATTATTGCACAAAGAGTCTATAGAGGTTGTCCTATGTCCATGCATAAAATTATTCCTTGTGATTTGGTAGGGCTTTCTATAGTTGGTTTTGATGTTATACTATGGATGGATTGGTTGCGTGCTGCTTATGCCTCCATAGATTATCAGACTCGTAGTTTTCAAGTTTCAATTTCCAAATGAGTCTACTCTTGAGTGGAAGGGTAGTAGTTCTTCATGTAGAGCTCGATTTATCTTCTATATCAAAGCCCATGAAATGATTTCCAAAGGATTCATCTATCATTTAGTGAGGGTTAGGGATGTCACCTCTGAAAATTCGTCTCTTAAGTTGGTTCTTATAGTGAATGAGTTTCTCGATGTGTTCCCCGAAGAGTTGCCCATTATCTCTCCTGAAAGACAGATAGACTTTGGCATATATCTTTTTCCTGACACTCAACCTATTTCAGTCCCTCCCTATAGAATGGCCCCAATGGAGTTAAAGAAACTAAAGAAGAGAGATTGAAGGACTTACTAGAGAAGGATTTCATTAGAACTACTAAGTCTCTTTGGGGTGCCCGAGTGTTACTTGTAAGGAAGAAAAATGGGTGATTAAGGATGTATATATACTACCACTAACTTAATAAAGATACCATGAAAAAACAAGTATTTACTTCCAAGGATGACTTATTTGACCAATTGCAAGGGGCCAAGCATTTCTCCAAAGATGACTTATGGTCCGGGTATCATTAATTAAGAGTGATTGGGTGTGATATTCCAAAGAACGCATTCCAGACAAGGTATGTTCATTTCAATTTTATGGTGATATCTTTGTGTCTAACTAATGCACCGCAATATTTATGGACATCGTGAATAGGTATTCAAACCCTACCTTGATATGTTTGTTTTGGTATTCATTGATGATACCTTGATCTAATCTCAGATAAAGAAGATCATAAGGAGTATTTGAGGGTAGTCTTTACAAACTTTGAGGGATGAGAGGTTGTTCGCCAAGTTCAACAAATGTGAGTTTTGGTTGAAGAAGGTTGCATTATTTTGGCATGTTGTATCGGGTGATGGGATAAAAGTTGATCTTAAGAAGATGGAAGTGGTGAGGAATTAGCCTAGATAATTGACTCCTATGAAAATTAGGAGTTTCTTAGGTCTAGCCGGGTACAATAAATGATTTGTTGAAGGGTTCTCCTCTATCTCGTCACCATTAACTAGGTTGACTCAAAAGAAAGTGAAGTTTATGTGGACAGATGAGTATGTGAAGAGCTTTCAAACCTTGAAGGACCAGTGAACTTTGGTTCCAATCTTGACCTTGTCAGAGGGCACCGATGGGTTTGTTGTTTATTGTGATGCCTAATATGCTACCAAAATAAGGAACTTTTAATGCTTTAAACTTAGAATTTTGTGCGTTATCTGAGAGATTAGTCGATTTGATATGATTTTGTGTTGATTTTGCAGGATTACAGGATTCTGGGAGTTGTTGTAGAGATTTGCACAAGTTGCAACCTTTTGGTGATGTATGAGACCATCTATGGTTCGTGGTTTGATCCATCAGTCGTAGATGAGGTTCATAGTTCTGAACTTGTGAGGGCCAGTTTTCCTGAAGTTAAGCTTATGATTAATAGGACGGTTCATGGTTCATTTCACGACTTGTAGGTTAGTTCGTGAATAGAGGCCCAGAGATTTCAATAGTTGCTGAAAAGTTAACAGGACGAAGGAATCTATGGATCATAATTCTCCACGGTCTATGAAAAACAGTTTGTACTCGATTGGCAGATTTTGAGGATGCAGGTTACGAGACCCTCCCATGAGCCATAATCTTAACCACGACCGTAAACTTGGCTTGTGGAAGGCCCCTAATCTAGTTTTTCTAATTAGTTTAGGATTTGGTTTTCTTTAATTATGAATAGGGTTTTTAGGTACTTTTTGACATACAAAACTCATATTGTCACTTTATTTTATCTTGTTCTTGGAGGTTTTGAGGAGATAACTTTTGTATTCATCTTTAGATCTTACTTTGCTTTTTACGTGGAGATTTTTGAATTTTTTGTTCTTCAATTCTTCATTGTAAGTGTTTAATTATGCAAACTCATAACATGATTTCTTCATCTACAACGAACATGAGTAGCTAAAATCCACAACTAAGGTTGTGGGAACTATGAAGAACTAACAAAGCAAAAATCAAACAATTTGTAATCCTTGGAAAGTGTGAATGCATGTATTATTTATTTCTTCATTTTGACTGTTTTTTGACGGTGGCCAATGTTAAAACTTTCCTTATTCTTACTCGCCAGCCCAAGGGGGTGATGAATGGGAAAAGGAATAAATAATAGGATTCAACATGAGCACACTCGTTTAATTAACCTGAACGGCCCAAGGGATTGTCATACTAAGACAAAGGTAAGGGTTAGTAATACGATACCCCTAGACCGCCCAAGTTGTATAGTGAAATTTACCTAGTTCCCGGCCTAAGAAATTAGGTTAACATAACTTACCAGTTTTGTATGCTACACATTAGAAAAGGTTACAATTATTAGGATACATTATGTCAGGAATTCATGCAGAATACAATACCCAAGTTACTTCTCTCACTAAATTAGTAATACTTGCAATCATATATTGTTCTTAGTTTAGGTTTGGATGATTATTTTTTACATCAGAACCCCTTTTTTGGAAGTAAGTCGATTAATTCATGCAAATTAATTTAATTACTCCAAGTCTAGACCATATTCCATGTGGAATCGACCCTAACCATCATTCGGTTCTATATTTGAATTGCGACCGCTTATACCTTGATTGGGAGGTGTATTTTGGGCTTAATCAATGCCTCAAGAATTAGTTTGGGTTGTGTGTTGATACAATATGGTAAGGTGATTGCATATGCTTCAAGGCAATTGAAGGTGCATGAGAAGAATTACCAAACACATGATCTTGAATTAGTGGTCATGGTGTTTGCATTGAAAATTTGGCATCACTATTTATATGGGGCCTATGTCAACGTATTCAATGATCACAAGAGTCTCCAATATGTTCTTAGACAAAGGGACCTCAACTTAAGGCAAAGGAAATAGTTGGAACTCCTCAAAGATTATGGCATGAGTGTGAAATATCACCTAGGTAAGGCTAATGTGGTAGCCGATGCTCTTAATAGAGTGTCAATGGGTAGTGTGTCAGACTTTGAGGATGATGGAGACAGGGGTTGGCAAAGGAAGGCTCGATTGGGAATAAAGTTGAGTGATGATGGCAATGGTAGTTGATGGTATTGAATGGTTTGAGTCGTCATTAATTAAGGATGTTAAGTATAAGAAAGACCTTATGTAACACCCCACACCTTATACTACACCACCAATACTATACACGTGAAATATGACATGATTTGGTTAAACTAGCACTAGTTTTCAAAAGTGCTTGAAACTCGCGTTAATGGGCTATACGT
>JAABOM020115107.1:0-64136 GCA_011800125.2 Solanum clarkiae | reverse complement strand
AATAAAGAAATAGCTTCAGTGAAGGTACTTTGGAGGAACCAGCAAGCAGAAGAAATAACATGGAAGGCAGAGGACGCAATGAAATTAAAATACCCTAACTTATTTGAAGCTAAAGAGGAAGTCTAACATGCAGAATTGGGACACTAATAGTTACGTGTGATTGAATAATTAGTGTATTGTCAAAAGTTTGTATAAGTAAAGTTTAAAGTTGGTTAAGCTTTCCGATTGTGCTAACATTCAAGGACGAATATTCCTAAGGGGAAGCGTGTAACACCCCACATCTTACAATGCTAGTACTATGCAAATGAAACATGATATGGTTTGGTCATATTAGCACCCATTTTTAAAAGTGCTTGAATCTCAAATTAGAGAGCGATATGTATGTCTAACACTGAAGAGGGTCGAGTGTAAATAAGTTTTATTTCAAATTCAGGAGATCACGACCCTAAACAAAGTGAGAGAATTGAGGTGCTTATAGGACTTAGGAAGCTAGAAGGTGATTCACCTACTTACTTAGCTTAAATTGCTAGTTAAACATAGACGACGATCGAAGTCAAATTTGTCCAAGTCCGATTATGGATAAAGTTTGTATTAAGGGAGTAACTTTAGCCCAGGTTTTAGCATCATAAATGGACTATATTTTAATCCCAAGAAGGATATTAAAAGATCCCAAAGATATCACAATTTCTTTAATAATTTAGGCCCAAACTAACTAACCGAAAGGGAAAACATGGGCACCCAAGGCCTATTGGTTTGCAACCCAATAAGGACCAAGTAAAAGGGCAAAAATGGTACCTTACCAACTTGATAAAATAAGGATTAAAAGGTTAAATAAAGTTGGCCAAAGTAATCCTTTAAAAGGGGTTACAAGTAGCAAATTTAATTTATTCTTAGACTTGGAAAATTTCAGCTTTCATAAAGTTTCTTTGTTTTTTTTTCTTGACTTTGTAAAGAAGCCAAAAGAAACTTTAGGGGTTCTTAAGAAGGCCCTCAACCTAGAAGGTAAAGGTAAGTGATTATAGTTATGTGTTTAGTAAGGTTTCTTCATGAAAAACAAGAAACTATGTTGGTTAGGTATATGTTGAAAAATTTGGACAGCATGTGTCCTAAAGATTGTTGTGAACTTTTCTTGTTATTCAAGAGGATTTTGTCTTCTTGGTTGGGTGAATAATGAAGTGAGAATTATTTTCTTAATATGGTATAGTTTGTTAGTGATGTAACTAAGCTGTTGCACCACTTTTACAGTCCGTGAATTTGAGTTCTTATAGGATATCGCAATTGTACTCTTAGTACGAACTTGTGGGCTGATGGATGGAAGGCTATTGGCTCACGTCCTTCATGTCTATTTTGGTACTATTATAAGACTGTTTTAGGGCTGTTTCTGTGTATAGATGCATTGAGGAAAGTTTGGGTAAAGTTAAAACAGGTTCGGGATTGTCGACGTCAAAATGTGGCGAAGGAACGTAACATTATGCCGCCTATTTATACGTTGTATAGAATTGTTATGTATTGTGCTTTGTGGGCTGTTGTAAGACTATTATGGCACTAAAATAATCTGTACATAATATGAATATGAGAATGTGTATTAGAAAATATGATTAGGGGCGGAAAGGTTGAAAGAATACGCTCGGGTTTATAATTATACGCTTGTTGCCTGTATGTTGTTTTTTTTAATGAGATTGTGCTGCCAAGATGTATCTATTGGCTGCCAATACTAGTTTTATCACCTACTATGTTGTAGATAAATATTTGGAGGAAGGTAAGGTTATCCCGAGATAATAGCGAGGTCATACATCGAGGTATGTAAGGCTACTTGAGTTCATATTATTTGGTATGAAACGTAGATCCCTCCTTGGCACATAAAGGCACTTACCAACTCCTACACAACTATTAACCATGTATCCATTCTTTCACATGTTCATATGCTCCTATACATACGTGGATACCAAGTTACATGGGTTCTTGTTGCTAAATAAAGTTCACAAGTTGTTTCATCTCATACGCATTTCATTATTTGTATAACAAACTTTTTTCATTGTCATCTTGTCTTCTATGATTATCTACATATCACATGCTACATCTACTGTCCTACAGCTCCAATATTGTGACAACAGAAAGAATCATCCCAAAGGTAATTGAAAGGTAAAGTATATTGTTTATTGATGGGTGGTAACCCAAGGGGTGGAAGAATCACCTAGCTAGGGTCGATCCTATCACGGGGGACAGCCCAAGGGGTTAAAGGAAAAGCCTAGCCAGGGTCGATCCCAATATAGATTTACCACTGATTAGCTGGTCATTTGTATTGCTTGCGGTGCACAAATTATACAGTATAGGTAAACTAATAAAAAGAACATAAAGTACATGATCCCATAGTATAACTAAGGGTGGTCTCTTATCCTACACTAGTGCATAGTTTCATTTGAGTTGTTACTTCATATACAGTGTTTCCTGCCTTACATATTCGGTACATTATCTCCTACTGACGTCCCTCACGGGGGATCTTTATTTCATGCTGCAAGTATAGGTGTCAGTAGATCTCCCCAGTAGGAGTACAGGATATCCAGCTGTTGTTACCAAGCTCCAGGTTGCTTCGGAGTTTTGTGTATCTAGAGCTTATATTTTTGTATTGTATAGTTAGCCGAGACAGGGCCTGTCCCGACCCTTATCAGATACTTTTCCTTTTCTACAGGCTTTGTAGACTATGTAAATTACAGTGTGGTCATGTGTCGTACTTTAGTCAATGTGGCCCCAACGGCCTAGCCATATACATTTCCTTTTAGCTTGTTATCACTGTTTATTTTCTTAAAGGCATGTCAAATATAGAAATCCCTTATAATATGTACAGAAAGCGCATGGATACAGGTTAGTTCTCTCAAGCCTTTTTAGCAACGAGTGCCAGTCCTCCCTAAAAGGACTTTCGGCATGACACTAACACTTAGCAAAACTTTCTGAGAACTCACTCGGGGTACTGAGCTCCATTCACGACCCGTAGTTTGATCTATGGATCATAAAGTTGGCTCATGTACTGCAGTGCTTAACTTTTCTGCTCATTGGAAATACGTATGAGATGGGGTACGAGTCGTAAAGTGTTTTATGTCCCATAGACCTAGTCGAAAGACACTTCCTGATGCTCTTCTCTGCCAAAATGGCTAATTTAATCTTGTACCTACATACTCTTCACAGAACACACTGTTAGCTTATATGCAACAAGCCCAATGTCCAAAATTACAATCAAAATACAAGAAAACAAACTGCTTATAAATCCAAAACTGGAAATAAACCTACAACTATACTATTACATCAAAACATCGGGTTGCCTCCCAACTAGTGCCTAATTTATCGTCGCGGCAAGACTTGGACAAATTGGTTACTTGGACTTCACCAATTACCTGAATACTTCATGGACTGACAGGTATTGAAGATGACTTCTTCGTTATTCAATCTAAACCTGAGTTGACCAGCTTTTGTATCAACTAGTACTCATCCAATGTCTAGGAATGGTCTTCCCCAAGATTATTGGGATGTCGAAGTCAACTTCAGAATCTAGGATCATAAAGTCTATGGGGAATATGAACTTTTAAAGTTTTACCAGCACATTGTACAATATCCCCACAGGCTTCTTCACCGTGCGATCCGCCATCAACGATCGCATGCTCGTTGGAGTAGGGACTCCCTATCCAAGCTTCTTGTAGACTTCAAGGGGAATCATATTAGTACTAGCACCTATATCACACAGTACCCTTGCGAACTCCATATCTCCAATGGTGCAGGGTATAATGAAAGCACTGGATCTTCTCACTTCTAAACCAAGGACCTCGTAGCAATAACACTGCAATGTTGAAGCTCTTGGGAGAGCTCCTGACTCACAGTGCACTTTTTAGTGACCAAGTCCTTTATGTACTTATCATACCTTGTTATCTTCTCTAATGCCTTAATGAGAAGTATGTTGATGGAGAGTTGTTTCATCATGGAGAAAAATTGCTTGAACATGCCTTCCTCCTTCCTTTTTTTGATTCTTTGAGGGAAGAGAGGTGGAGCCCTAGGAATGGGCTTCAAATTCTATGGTGCATTGGCATCTTCACTCACCCTATCCTTGCTGCGATCTTCTCCTATCTCTATATCCTTGGCCACATCCATCTCTTCTTGAACATCTTCCTCATCAATTGGCATAGGAGGATCAACGGTGCTCTTTCCACCCCGAGTTGTAACTGCCATACACTTCCTGTTATTTTTAGGATTCTGAACTTTGTTGCTGGGTAGTATACCCTTCTGATGCTAATTAAGTTGAGTCAACACTTGACCAAATATTGTTCCATCTATTTGATAGGCACAGAATGAGACTCTATTTTTTGATTTATACTTGAAATCTTTGATTTCATGCTGCTTAGAGTCTTATCCTGTGTCTCAGCTTTCTTCAATAGACGATCAAACATCTCCTCAATTTTGGAACTACTTGCACTTGTATCACGATTATGTGATGGCACATAAGGAACATTTCTGAAGCCTTCTCTATGACCCCAATTTGTATCTCTCTCTGGACCTGTCATAGTAACCTTTGCGATTGTCCCTATAAGCTCCATCTTTGTTAAAGTTCCAACATTGATTCCTTTGACCTTGGTGCCACTAGTCGTGATTGGATCCTTGGGCATTTTTTCAGAAAACCCTCGTCTGCTCAGCAACAAAACATGCATCCTCATTTTAATATGGCTCATCATACATGGGTACATGTGAAGGTTGATGAACTACTACATTCACCCGCTCTTGGTTATACTTCATCATTACCTCCATACTTGTGTGAATCTGGCAAGCTGTTGCATGATTTCTTCATTGATCTCTGCTTTCTCCGTACTAATACTGACAGCACATAGACTTTTAATAGATGCTCTATCTCTCTTCCCCATGTACGATTAGTCTTAACCATTCTTTCCATTCGCTCTGCGATCCTTGTAAATGGTTAATCGAAGAATATGCACCCCATGATAGTGTCAGCACAGACCTGATTATTCTAAATAAGGGCACGGTAGAAGATCTCCACCAAAGCATCATCAACTATCTTATGCTCAAGGATGCTCCTGCGACAATTGGTGAATCGTTCCCAAGTAGTTCTTATTACATCACCAGGAAGTTGCTCAAAGTTGTTGATTTGGTCCTTCAACTTGAGCTGCTTCAATCTAGGGAAGTACCTCTCTAAAAAGGCCTTATGCAAGTCTACCCAACTAGTGATCAAACATTATGGGAGCTTAGATAGCCATAATGTTACATTACCCATAAGAGACAACAGTAAGACATAAGGTCCCACAACATTCATGAAAATGAATGCAACATTATGTAGATGGCTATGAGGATCCTCCGATAGAAAGCCTACAAATAGCTAACGATTCTGCAACATCTAAAGTAACTCAAGTTTGTGAACTTTGTGTCTGTCAATAGTGGTGGAAACACAATAGCTCCAATCACCTGCATAGCCATAGGATTTATCCTGTATTGATTCTACTAGTAAGAATTGACATTGAAATCCTGAGGATGTGGAGCTATTTCCTCGGGAGGAGGTGGGTTCTCATTATGAGCATCCTCATTGTTATTCCTATTGAAAGCTACATTGAAAAATTATTGGAATTGTCTTGGGCCATTCTTCTCAACATTCTGTGGATTTTGGGTCAAAGTAAGTTAAGGGGTGTCCTTGACTCTGAGTGTTGGGCATACCTTACACTTACACCCTAAAGAAGAACAAAAACAACAAACAAAAGTAAAATAAGGGGACTAAGGATTAACATGCAAATTACTTATGAATTCACTAAGTCTAATCGTATTCCCTGGCAAAAGCATCAAAATCTTGATGTCTCCCAAGTTACACCTCCTTTTTACAGGATAAAGTTATTGTTTTCAAGAAATAGAACCTAACAAAGGTTAGGGTCAAATTCAATGGGAGTACGTAGACTCAAGAGAATTCACTAATTACAATTTGAATGGTTAACCAACTTACTTCCCCAAAGGGGGGGGTTTGCAATAATCAATGGAGAATATAACTAAACTAACAATCACAAGAGAGAAGTCAATATGGAGAGAAACTAGGGCATTGTGTTCCCTATGATTCCCCAACTCAGTATCACTAGATAATCTAATTTGTTTCTAGTGTATAACATGCAGGACGATAAGTTATGTTCACTGTGTGACTTGGCCCATCTCTATAGTGTGCATTACTAACCCTTACCTATTAGTTCCAGTACAACCTCCCCTTGACCCAGTCTAGTTGATTAGATGAGAAAATATCAATCGAATACTGTTAATTAATCTTTTTTCCTATTCATTACTACCTTGGTCTAGTCAGTAATAGTAGGTGGGTTCTAATGTTATCCACCACTATAAAATATGCAAAACGAAGAGTGTTAATTATTACATGCATAACCTTCCAAAATCATGAATTATCCAGTTTTACTTTGTTAGTTCTTCATGGTTCCCACAACCCGAGTTGTGAATTTAGCTACTCATGCTTTGTGTAGATGTAAGAATATTGGGAAATATAATTGAAGACTTACATAATAGAATTAAGAACAAGCAAATTCAACTTCAATAAGAATAACAAGCTTAAAGATGAAATTCAAACATAAGTGTTCTCAAAGACTTTCCAAGACGCTCTCATAATTTTCTCTCTCTAATTACTAAGTTCTCTAAGTGCTAGGTGAAAAGTTATGAAAAATAACCTAAAAACCTATTTATAATACATAAACCACAAGTCCTAAACTAAATAGGAGAACTGGTCAGCATGCCATACGAAAGGTGTTTACGAGCTGTATTGCATTTCACGGCTCGTAATCAGGGTCTCATACTCAACTGCTAGAGATTTGGACTTCAACTTTGCAACACCCCTCTATGACTCATAAAAGTGATTTATGACACGTAGAGGGGGTTTCATCTAATAAAACTTCAGAAAGTCCTAATCGCTGATCCTTAGGGCACGAACTATCTTCTATAGCTCATAAAACCTTCTATAACTTGTCTGCATGTTCATAGAATAAACTTCAGAAAATAGTTGCTAACTGAAATTGTCCACAAAACCACCCTATGGCCCATGAAGGGTCTTGTATAACAATAAAAATTAGCAACTTTTGCACTTTTTCCCAAAATCAAGGCTAACCTCTAATCCTGCAAATATACGCATAAAAATACATAAAACAACTAACATCACATTGATAACACATAAAATTCAAGGATTTAAGCATAAAAAATATTGTATTTTGGCAGCATATTAGGTATGAAAAGATATATTGCAAAGTTTATCCCTAGATGTCATAATTCCCAATAAGTCAAAGCCGAACATTAAAGGTCAGGTGGCCTAGTGCAAGAAATTGAGATTTTTACTTGAGAGTAGAAAAAGATCAACATAGACTTTATGATTGGCCTACCTAAGATTGAGAAACATTTTGATTCTATATGGGTTATTGTTGATAGATGATGATATTGGCTCACTTCATACTTGTTAAGCCAACCTATAATGCCGAATATTATGCTAAGTTGTACATCCATGAGTTGATTAGATTGTATGGGATTCCATTGTCTATTATTTCAAATCATGGTACTCAATTTATCTCTCACTTTTGGAGTCTTTCCAAAGAGGCATTGGTACTAAAGTCAAGCTTAGCACAAAATTCCACCCACAAATGGATTGTCAAGCTAAAAGGACCATTCAAACTCTTGAGGATATGATTAAGGCTTGTATATTGGAATTTAAAGTTAGTTGGTATGAACATCTTCCACTTATTGAGTTTGCTTATAACAATAGCTATCACTTTAGCATTTGAATAGCCCCCTTTGAAGCTCTATATGGTAGATGTTGTAGATCCTCATTAGGTGGTTTGAAGTGGGGGAAATGGCTTTGATAGGTCTGATTTTGGGTATGGAAGCTTTGGAGAAGGTGAGGATGATAAGGGAAAGATTAAATACAGCTCAAAGTAGGTAAAAGTCCTACATTGATGTGAGGAGAAGGGATCTTGACTTTGGTGTTGATGATTGGGTGTATTTGAAGGTCTCACCTATGAATTGTGTAGTTTTATTTGTCAAGAAGGGAAAGTTGAGCCCTAGGTATGTAAGGACTTATAGAATCTTGAGGAGAACTGGTAAGGTTCTTTTGAGTTGGAGTTGCCCACGGAGATGAGTGTGGTTTATCAAGTATTTCATGCATATATGTTAAAGAAACTGTGGGTGACCCAAAATCTGTAGTGACTTTGGAAGTTGTAGTTATTGTCGAGGAGAACTTGACATTTAAAGAAGTTTCTACGTAAATATTTGATAGACAAGTGAAGGGGTTAAGGAACAAAGATATAGCATCCGTCAAAGTCTTTTGGAGGAACCAACAAGTTGAAAGTGCCACTGGGAAGCCGAAGCGGGAGAGTTCAATCATGTTGTCTGCTTTAAAATTATTCCACCCACAGAAAGTTGCCTCCCAGAGCCACCATTTTCATCTACTTCACCCCCTTACTCGTTTTCTTATAGCTTCTTTTGATCATCCTTACTAATTTTATTGTATTGTTATACTTGTACTTTGTTTGGATGATTCCATGTTATGTCCAATAATTAATTTAAAAATAATATTTGTTTTGATTGCTAGTATGAATTTTATTATTTTATATCATTTAAAATAAAAAACATATGTATCCAAAAAAATATTTTATCATTTTAATCAAATTTAGATCAATTTTTTGGGTCAAGAGAATTTTTCCTTCCCCTGAAGACAACTATTGTTTTTCCGGTTAACTACAATTAATTCATGTTAACGGGTATGAAGAAGCAATATCCTTATCTCTTTCACTCTATAAAGCCTAAGGTAATAAGAAATCCTATCTATGTTTTCAAGTTATGTGTCTCAGCCCTTGTATCATTTTGCATGCATACATATAGTGATATGTTTTGATGGTACATGATGTTTAAATTTGATGTTTCAGGGGAATGATGTTTAAGTTGTATTGGTGCATTCATGTTTGGCTGAAACTTTGTCTAATTACTCTTCTCAAGTGTGTTTCTATCACATTCCGGGATTAATGTTCTCAAGGGGGAGATATTGTAACACCTCCCATGCAACTCGGAATGTCCTTATGGTGTATTTCTTGAATATTATAAAATTCATGTGTTATTTTGAAAATCTAATATTATGTTCTTTTTTAGGAGGAAAAATTGTGTAGGAATAGGGTCACCTTCAATTTTAGGTCAACTTTATAAAAAATAATTTTTTGGTTGGCTTTGCCTTAACTAGAAAAGTATGTGGCATGTCTGCATCACAGACTTGTTCTTGTATAGTACAAAAATGTATTTTTGTCCAAAACCCATTCTAGGACGAAAAAGGGGGAAATTGAACTTCATGTTGAAATGCACTGTGCAAAACCTAAGGAGCAAGGCAACTCTGTTCTTCGACAGTTCAAATTTTTCTGAACATTCTCCAAATAAAGTGAGGGCAATTGGGTCATAACCCGACAACCTTATATTCGGGATTCCTTAAACATTTCAGCCATTTTAGCCCTAATACGCTTTCAAAAACTCCCGAAAGCCTCCCAAAATTCCTCAATCAATTCCCAAATTCTCAAGAGCTTTCGTTGAAGTCCAACCATTCAAGTTATTCGTTCAAGTCTCCTCAAGTCCCCTTCATTGATTTCAAGTTTAAGATATGTGGGTATTCCATCCTTGGTTTGTTCCACCTATGGAGTTCCAGAACTATTTTCATTAAATTTCTTGATTTTGATGATTAATTCTTTATGAGTAGTTACAATTATTCACTACAAGCATGATTTGACTCAGATTTTTGTCAAGTATGGGTTTTATTATGCATGAAAACCTAATCAGATTTGATACTATGAATGGTTTCATGATACACACACTATGTATGTATGATGCTATGAGAAATTGTGGATTTAAGGTGAATTTTATGATACCTGAATTGGGGATTTTACGGCAATGATGGTGGGTTACTTTGAATGATTCCTAAATGACTTTGTTTTACTCCTCTCATATGCTATACTCTTAATTTGCATAATTTTAAGCTCATAGTGCATATACCCACTACCTTTTGACTAAAGTTATATGACAAACTTCTTATGTCGATGCAAGTCTTATTGCAAGATATGCAAGTTGTGAATATTGTGAATGATTGAAGGGATAATTAGCATGCTATAAGTTCATAAGAATGTTATAAAAGTTATGAATCATATGAATCCCTTTCTTTGATGCTATGAAGCGTTATTTTTGATGAGCTACTCTTATGATGACATAATGATTTTACAGGTCTATGCATATTATGATTATGATTTAAGAATTCTACGGGATATTGACCTATCGCCTAGAGGACCTTGGTAGATTTTCATTGTCCCTAAAAAATATGGCACCATAGGTTTGTACTGTTGACTCCTAAATGAGCTTGTACTATCACGACCCAAGCCTAGGGCCTAGATGTGACACGGTGAATGACACGCCCGAAGGAAACCTAAACAAGCCTCTTAGCAGATCATTTGAACATCCTTGGTTGCTGAAGATAAAACAAATATTCAACAATTAACTCTAGGGGACTAGGGGGCTTATAACTCACACTATGGGCATAGATAGGGGAAAGGGATTTGCATGAATCATATAATAAGCAAGTACTAAAGGGAGGGTAAGTAGTACTCATGCTATGAGGGAATAGGGACTTAGGACTTTCACCACTTCCCACCATAATCAATAGCATCATATAAGGGATAGGGTCTAAGGAATAAGTCTCCATAAAATCTCAACATCAAATTATAGGTACATAGTGTAGTATCTAACAACACCTTTAAGAATAAATAGGACGGGGGCCAAGAAATGTTCAAGGCTCACCCTCAAACTAGTAAGTAAAGTGGAATAAGGTCTCAAATAAGTAAGATAGAAACTGGATATTCTAATGAACCAGAGGACTCACCAACTATCTTCTTTTAATGATCCATAGCTAACCACGTGGAGGATATCGATGAGCGTCAGTCCCTGCATGGTTATATCATGCAGGCATGGAAGTATGCGTCAGTACTTGTAATGTAGTAGTATGTAGGTACGCAATGCATAACATGAAAATAAATAACGAAATGATTCATGCTAAGTCTTGTGATACAAATAATACATTTACAAAGGCATTAGTAAGTCGTAATGAAGCTAATATTATTTAAACATAAAGGAAAACTTTATGAAGAACTTAGTCGAATGCATAGATAAACATAATCAAGAATAAAAAAAATTATATAAATTTGGAATATACATATGGATGATCATTTAGACATTTTACTCTCACCATAGAATATGGAATAATGTACATGAGAAATAAAGAACTTACCCTTACTTGAATGCATGATAGGTCACATAAACTTAACTTAGTAAGAAATACATGATGTCATACATAATCAAAGTATTAATATTCTTGGATGAACAATACATCACTTTATATTAAAGACTATTTTATTGTGAAATGAAACTTGGTAATCATAATAGAGAATACCTTACATACTTGTAGAGATCATCATGCCCCTTTAGCGGAAAATACCATTTGAACTTGTGAAACGATAAATCATAGGAACTTTAAATCACCTTTGGGCATAACATAAAGGAACCATATTAATTTTTCATAAGGGGACCTATTGGGAACATGAGGAGAACTTGAACATAGGTGATAAAATCATTTAAGTTCTTAAAATGATGAGTTGTATGAATTCGAAACACCATCAATAGTAGTAAGCAAAACTTGAAATAATAATAAAGAACCATCGTAATCATCATAAGAGAATATCTTGGGGATACGAGGGGGACATGAGCATATATAAGAAAACCATAGATCAAGAGTAACATATACCATAAAGCTTTGGTGAGTTTATAAAAGATAGTGAGAGAGACCATAACTGAAATAAATCATGTGAGCTAGTCCATAGAGTCCTGATATTTCCTCTACACCAGAAGAAAGGGGGAAGTCACTTACCAAGGTGAACCTCCTAGTCCTAAGTGGATGTAGTTTGCCTCATGTAAACTGGTACTCACCTCTAGTTCTTGAACTCGGGTACTCGCCTCAAGCCCTCATATTTAGGATACTTGCCTCTTAGTGATTGGGTAGTTACCTCTAACCCTTTTACCTATTGCAGCACATAGTTTTAGGAATTGGGTAATCGCCTCTAGTGCACTTGGTGCTATGTAGTCTCTTACAAGAGTAGTAAAATCATAAGTCATAATATCATATCATAAAATCATTCCAAGTCAAGTGGGAGGGCTACTTTTCCAATCCCCAACCCATTGATATTATAAAGTCAAAGTCATACGATATCTCCTTAACCATTCCTTAGATGGGAGATCCTCCACGATAACACATTCATTCATTAAATAGATGGGAGATCCTTTACCATCAACATTCATTCATTAGAAACTTTTCATAAGTCAGTAATAAACATAGAATGTCTCATAAGCCTTTATTTCTCATTATTCAGACTTCATACTTCCAGGCATATAGTGAATATCATCAATTTAAATCATTATTAAACAACTCGTCACAATCATATATATCATCTTTCAAAAACATGGACATGGAGACATAAAATTCATCTCATACAATCCTTAACTTCATAGTGTCTCATGGTATCACAATATTTATAGCTTTGAATGTTATAAACTAGCTCATCAAACCATCACATCATAATATCAAATAAAGGGCTTCATATCATTCATAACATTTATAACATTCTCATAAACTCATAGCATGCTTAATTTTGGTTCAACATTAGCGACATCCTAAATCACATGTCCAACCATAATGCCTAGATTTGCCACATTACTTAGTCAAAACAATGTGAGTATATCTATTTAAGCTTAAAATCATAGAACTCGAGAGTAAGAAACAAGAAAAGGGTAACTTAAAGTCATTTCAACTAATTCACCAACATACTTGAAAAACCCCAATTTGGGTGTCATGAAAACCATTTCAATATTCATAATATTTCAAGTCTTTCAAGAGGCTATAACTTACAAAGCCTTATTATAATAAGCATATCATAATCTCAATCATTAATAGGAGCCCATGCATCAATAAATCAAGAATCAACAAATTTCAAACATTTTACATGTAATGGAGTAATAATCGAAAATATCCATAAGCAATTAGTCATTAGAATCAAGAAATTTGATAAAAATAGTTTCGGGGGTCCATGGTGAAAGGACCTATGAATGAAGACCCACATTCCTTAATCTTGGTAATTTCTTGAAGAAGTACTTGAGAAAAACTTGAGAGCTGAATTTGGTTCTTGAAATCCAAAACAAGTTCTTGAGATTCTTCAATATTAATGGGATAGTTGATAATGTTTTGGAGAGGATTTTGAGAGATTTTGAGAGCTATTTGTGTGAAAAATGACTAAGTGATGAGGGCTTTTCATCTATCTAGGAAATTAGGTTATTACCCAATTTCTCCCAAGTTAAAAGGAAGGTTTTTCGGACTTTTGGAACTAGGCCATAATAGATCCGCGTTACGGCTTGGTCGGACATAGCTACTAGTTTGTGAAATTTCATTGAAAAATTATTTTCTTGGAACGAGCAAAATATACCTTGTTGGTAACTGTTTCCCCACTCAGTTTTTCACTTTGAACAATAATATAAAGATGGATTATGAAATTCTATACGGATCTTGAGATATTAAAAAAGAAGGATCATAGGGTCTTTTTCTGAGCTACGTTAAGGGGTGTTTGTTACATGCACGTACTGAAAAGGCTATGCCATAAGTTAAGTATATCTTTTAACACCTACTGAAAATGCTATGTCGTAAGGTAAGGACATCTTGTGACACTTACCAAAAAAATCATTCCATAAGGTAAGGACATTTGGTACCACTCTTCAAAAAGGCGATGTTGTAAGCTGAGTGTGTGTTACCTTGGCAAAGTAAACCACTCATTGTGTTTGTGTGAAGTAAACATTATAATTCCATGTATTAGCTCACATGATATTATATGTTCGTTATGGTATCTTCCCACCTATGTATGCTATGATGTGAGATTTGAATATCTTCCATGCATGTTTTGACTTAAGCATTGATCACCCATATCATTTTAAGCTTATATCTGTTATATATGGTTATGCATCTTTTCTATTTATGGATTATGTTCTCTTAAAGTATTGCACCCCGTTTACTTAGTATATTTCAAGTATTAACACATACTTTTTGCCTACATGATCTAACCAAGGTGGATACCTTCTCGTGGCTAGTATGTTGGTTTGAAGATTGTTATATCCTCAAGTCCCCTAACCATGTACCACTATAGAAATAATTTTCGTATTTTATTCCTTAAGGTATGCTATTGGATCCAATTATATTAAATGATGGACACTCACCATGTTAGGATAGAGCCAAAAGGGTGGGAGTGAAATAATGGTTCTCATCGTGCTAGGATAGAACCTAGATGGTAAGGATAGAGTCTACCTTGGTAAAGTAGGCTCCTCTTTGTTTGATGTAGAGGGAACATCAAGATTCAACATAATAGTCCATATAATCTTATATGTCGGTTATGGTCTTATTCCCACATATGTAATGATAAGGTTATGAATGGATTTGATGATGCTTCTTCTCATGATTTTAAACTTGCATGTTCATACATATTATGTCCTTATCCTATTGATTATGATTATGCATATTAATATTATTGTGATGTACTTTAATTCATCGCATACTTACATACTTAGTACATTCCATTTACTAACACATACTTCTTTGCCTACATGATCTAACCATGTAGGGATAGACGACGAGGTGACTATTTCCATTTCGTGGCTTGATTCAGATTTTGAGCTTAAAGACTTGTTAGTGAGTTTCCATGCTTTGAGAACAGACCTTTGGATTTTTTTTCCTTTATATTGAGACTTCATCATTCCTATGATGTAGAGGCATGATTTGGACATTATGGATTGATGCACATTCCTTTGTGGGAAATATGATTTTTTACTTTGATAACGTTCTGCTTGCTTATGCTCTTATGTGTGCTTATTTAAACTTATGAATGCTTATGATATGAACACAAGGCTTAGATGGGGTGCCTTGAGGATGTCATATTCACCATATCATAGCTAGGCCCCAGGTCTGGGTCGTGACACACGAAGGCATCCCATCCAAGCCTCGTGTTCATATCATAAGCACTCATAAGGTAAAATAAGCATGCATAAGATAATAAGAAATAAGAAATACATAAAACTAAGTACATCATTGTTTCCCTTAGGGAATTAACATCAATGCATAGTGTCCAAAACATGCCTCTATATCGTAAGATCTTGCAGGGTCTAGAACACAGTTTACTAGCTCACCCTAAAGATATACATCAAAAAGAAAATGATAAAACTTCAACACATGGAAACATCATAAGTGAGCTTATTCCCGAAGCATGGGAATTCACCAACAATCTTCAAGCTTGGAATCCAAATCAAGCCACGTAACGAAATAGGCGCCTCACCATCTGTCCCTACATATTTAGATAAGTATGTGTTAGTATGTGGAGTGTACTAAGTATATTGGTATGCCATGAATCAAAGTACATCACTACATAATATCAAAATGCATAATCATAACCAATATGATAAGGACATAATATGTATGAGCAATGCAAGTTAAAAATCACGAGATAAAGCATAATCAAATCCATTCATTAAACTTATCATGCATATGTGATAATAAGACCATACCTGACAAATAATGCCATATAGACTATTAAATAGAATCTTGATGTTCCCTCCAATGTCAAGTAAAAAGGAATCTACTTTGCCAAAGTATACTCGATCCTCATCTTATAGGCTCCATCCTAGCGTGTTGAGAATTCATCGTTTGACCCCACCCTTTAGGCTCTATCCTAGCATCTGGATTATCTATTAAAATCTTTATGGATCCATTAGCACACCCCTAAGACGTAAAAATAATAATATCATTCCTATGGTGGCACATAGTTATGGGACTATGGTATATACTAAAGCCCTCTCAGTGTTACGTTGTAATGACCTTATTATTAAGTAATATAGTCACTTTTAAATGGGTATTCCCTCAAAGATGAAATTAACACCTACATCACCACTTTTTGAATTGAGTTTGTGTCATTAGAGAAATTGATTTTCTTAAATCGTAGAAATAAATGAGGGAGGGGTTCGTGTTAGTGAAATTTATTTACTTTTATATAATTACACATGTTAAACCATCCTTAATATTAATTATTATGTGTGAAAAAATAAATAAGGAAAGAAAAAGAGCAAAGTAGGACAGTCACCTTATTGGACCATTTTTTTCTCTTAAGATGCTTTTCATATAAAATATGTTTTCTCCAAAGTAAGTTTGTTTATTGTCCTTACAAGACCATATAACCTCTCTCCTATCCTTATTTTTCACAAAACCCCACGACAAACATCAGTTCATTGGAGCATAATTAAGAAATCCTCTATCATTTGGTAAGTGACTGAATTCTGTCTTTAGATGGAATAGCATAGAGTAATTGTGAAATATCTCATTGTATATAACTTTTTTTTTTGTAAGTAAATATATTTTGGAAAGATAATTTACATACTTAAAACTTGCATGTTTATGCAAAAATCTAAATCTTCTTGTATGGTATCAAAAGAAGGCGTGAACACAGTGAAAGTTCTAGACAGCCTTCTATTTGAGAAGCCTTCTATGTGATGTTGTTAGTATTTTAATAACATATTTATGTGTGAGATGTAATTTGTGATGCTTATTAGTTATTTGCAACCCCAACATATGTATCGATAACTCTTATGTTTATTTTGGGACCTAATTTGGTAGTTCTGGATTCAAAACGGTGGACGCAAATTAGGAAAAGTTTTGTCCTGAGTTTCAATATAGAAATCCTTGGGGGTGTGCTGTTAGTGTTTTGATTATAAATACTTGTACAAAGGGTGGTTTGAAGTTATTCTTGATCATTTATATACATTTAGTTTTCATATAGACTTGAAAGCCTAGTTTGTCCATTTATAAATTCTAAATCTAGTTTCGTTGCAAGGCAGTAAAACAGCCGAGAAGAGCCTGATTTGTAAAAATAGGACTCAATTTTGGCATTTCTCTTGTTAGTTGCTTCCTGTTAAAAGTGCTGAATGTTAGATGAGAATGTAAAGGAATATTAAGGTGCTCACACTCTTGTACAATCTTAAGGAAACTGATTGAAGAAACTGATGTCGTATTGATCCACGACTTGAAAATGATCGGGTCAGTTACATGTTAAAAATTTCAAGTTCATGTAAAAACTTGTTCTTGTGCCTTTTCTTTTTACCTGTGGGTACATTTGAATGTAATCTTGGCATCTTAGCTATGTTATTGTCATTTTATCTGGTTGTGTTGATATATTTTGGACTTGTATGGAACTTATTTAATTTACCCATTTGTACGATTTGCCTGATCACTTGACATCCTTGTGGACTTTGTCCTTCTTGTGGCTGTGATTTTGTCACCATTGGCATGCCTCTTGTTCGGATCAATTGCTATCTCGATTGTGAATTTTTTGTTCGTCCTAAGTGTGGATGAAATCTATCGTATGTACGAACTAGAAAGTCAACCTTAATATGATTCTTGGTTCTCTTGATAATTGGGTTTTCACTTTTCTTGATACAGAGCTTCATTATGTTTGGTGTGACGGCAGGACTTACATATAAGGCGAAACTTGTCATTTGGATGTCTTGTTAAAATTGTTCTAGGAAACCTTAATACTTAGATCTTTAAATATCCTACTGGATGCTATTGATGTATTTGTTCACTTGGTCTATTTACTATATTCCAATTGTGTTTTCCTTTGACTTAAGAAGGGTAAATTGAGGGATTTAAGGTTCCCAGATTTTAGCTTTTACACCACTAAGCTTCATGCTTAGTGATAGTTATTTCTATCATAGGGAGTACCCAAGATGATGCTTGAGGATGGCCATTGAAGATAAATTTTGGGAGCTGTGCAGAAGATCACATTTTCATCTAGACATATATATATTGTAGTATATTTGAGACATGTACATGATTCTCCTGTTGCATATGTATGTATAAATTTGAAAAGCTAGTGTAAACTATGGAACCATGGTTTGTAACTTTAACTTTTGGATTGTTTAGTTAAATTTGAGCTGACGAGCTTTTCTATATTAAAATACCAGTTCTATTAAGATCATTGTATGAAATAGAAACTAGTATATCTTATGTCCTTGGATTATAACATTGGTAATACTTTTCAATGTGCTACAATAGTATGGGAAATATATAAATGTCTCACAAGATAGTAGTTTAAATTACTTGCAAAGTATTTACGCCAAAACTTAAGCTAGAAATCAACTAATCCATCTTTAGAACAAAATCCTATACTTTTACCTATTTTGAATTTATTACTTAGATATAATTGATATGTCATGTGTTAAGTTCTTTGTATGTTATTAAGTGTTAGGTAAGCTTAGAGCGTATAGAAATGGCATTCTACCACGAGGGTTGCCAGCCTAGGCTTGTGATTCTAGGACTTTTGATGTGAATTGCTTGTATACTTGTCTATTTTGTAAAAGGTCCAAGCTACGCTATTTGTTCATTTACATGATTAATACTATTTTAGTTTCGTAAAATGCATATGCATCATGTACATGTCCCTGATGCAATGTGATCTTCTTGTTTGAAGGAAATAAATTATGGCCACTTCCTCTAATAGACCTATGGAAGCAGCACGAGAAGGATCAGATAACTCTTATTTCTAACCTCGTCAACTATAAGGGGTTGGCGAACATCTCTCGGATCAATACGTCCCCCGTACTAGTGGGTCTGAAGTTAGAAACTGAGGTGTAAGACTTGTCCCACATCCTCGTATGAGCCATAGTACTCAGGTTATGAATCCTGCTTTCCAATAAATAGTTGAATTCTTCCATCACATGGCTGAAGCAATGCATAAGCCTAATAGGATAAACTTTGAGAAAACGAGGAAAATGGGTGGGGTAAATTTGAAGGTTCTGTTGATCCCACTGATGCTGAACAATGGCTGGAATGCATTGAGAGGGTGTTTGAGAAATTGGAGTGTTCAAATGTTGCAAAATTTAAGTATGTTGTTTCACTATTACAAAAGAATGCTTATGATTGGTGGGTGAGTGTTCAAAATGCCAAGGTAAACCCTCCAGTTCTTACTTGGAATGATTTTGTTAAGGAGTTTAATATCAAGTATGTTCCACTTGGCTATTGTGATGCTAAGAAAAAAGAGTTTCTAAGTTTAGCGGGGCATGTCTATTGCTGAATATCAACAAAAATTCTCAAGGCTTTCTCGTTATGTTGGAGATATTATGAAAGAGGAGAAAGATAAGTGCAGGAGATTTGACGACGGCTTAAATGATTCTAT
This sequence comes from Solanum clarkiae, assembly GCA_011800125.2. Classification (NCBI taxonomy): domain Eukaryota; kingdom Viridiplantae; phylum Streptophyta; class Magnoliopsida; order Solanales; family Solanaceae; genus Solanum; species Solanum clarkiae. The sequence continues at coordinate 44,790 of JAABOM020115107.1, read as the reverse complement.
TAGAAAGAATATAGCAATCTTGCAACATGAGAACTTCTATAAATTAGTTTCTGCTGCTCTTACCTGGGAAAGACTTTATAAGGAAGAAGCTAGTAGAAATGAAAATAAACTCCAAAAACTTAGATCAAATTTTGGAGGTCCAGACAAAAGGGAAAGGTTTGATAATTCTAAGGCTAGTGGTATTAAAAGGTCACCTCAACCCAAGCAAAGAAAAGCAGATTATTCTACAGGTAGCACTCCAAATAATGCTCATGGCAAGACTCGTGTTCCTACGTATGAACAATATGGGAAGAATCATTATGGTATTTGCAGGAGACCTTCTGGTGCATGTTTTAACTACAGCAGTTTTGATCATAATGTGAAGGACTATCCTAAACAGGTTCCTTCCTTGTGCACTGAAAGCTTAGTTCAAAAGCCTGCTACTATTCCTCCCCAAACCAATAGGGGTGCAAGAGCAAAAAACATCCAAGCGGCTAGAGCAAGTGGAGAAAATCAACCTAGTGGGATAAGGGCTACGACAAGATCTTATGCTCTGAAATAGAGGGATGATCAAGATGGCCAAGACATGGTTGTTGTAAATTTCACTTATTTGGCTTATGTGTATTTACATTGTTTGATCCTGGTTCTGCACATTCTTAAATTTGTTCATCACTCATTCTTCTTGAAAATGTGAAATCTGTGAGGCTTGATTATAATATGCCAATTGAAAGTCCCTTGGGCTACCGAGTTGTTTCTAATCAAATTTACCGAGCTTGTCCCTTCACGATTGAAGACCTAGTTTTCCTGGTGGATTTGATTGAAATGCCCTTCAAAGATTTTGATGTTATTATTGGGATTGATTAGATTTATAAATAGTTGTAGTGGATTGTAGATCAAAGCATGTGACTTTTAAGGACCCTACATTTTCTCATATTATTGTACAAGGTGAAAGATCATTGATGTCTAATATTATTTCTGCAGCTTTGGCAAGAAAGATGATTCGACAAGGTTGTGATACGTATCTTGCTCACATAGTTGATACATGCTTGGAGAGCCCTAGTCTTAATGATATACCTACCATGTGCGACTTTCCAGAAGTCTTTCCAGAAAATCTTCCTAGGTTATCCCCGGAAAGGGAAGTTGAATTTCCAATCGAGCTTATCCCCAGATCTACTTCTATTTCCATTACTCCTTATAGGATGGCTCCAGTAGAACTAAAAGAGTTGAAAAGTCAGTTGCAAGAACTTCTTGAGAAGAGTTTTATTCATCCTAGTGTCTCTCTGTGGGGAACCCCTATTTTATTTGTAAAGAAGAAGGACGAAACTCTTAGATTATATATTGACTATAGAAAACTCAACAAAATAATAGTCAAGAATAGATATTCTTTGCTAAGGATTGATGATTTATTTGATCGGTTGAGGGGTGATAATCTATTCTCAATGATTGATCTAAGGTCTGGCTATCATCAACTGCATGTTAAAGAGAAAGATATTACTAAAACTGCTTTTAGAACTTTGTATGGTCATTACGAATTTTTGTTGATGCCATTCATGTTAACTAATGCTCCCCCAATATTCATGGATCTAATGAATCAGTATTTAAGCCATTTCTAGATAAATTTGTGGTAGTTTTTATAGATGATATTTTAGTGCATTCCAAGGGTAGTGAAGATCGTGATAAGCATCTTCAAATTGTTTTGCAAATTTTGAAGTTGGAAAGATCTTTATGAAAAACTTTCCAAGTGTTAATTTTGGCTAAATGAAGTAACTTTTTTGGGGCACATGGTGTCAGCCGAAGGCGTAAAGGTGGATCCTAGTAAAATCTAAGTAATTTTTTAAAGGAAGCCTACTAAAAGTCCAACCAAAATACAAAGCTTCCTAGGCTTAGCGGGATACCATTGGAGGTTCATAAAAGGCTCCTCTATTATAGACTCCGATTTTAGTAATCTCTTGAAGAAAGGAAAAATTCATATGGTGTGACAAGTGCCAAGAGAGTTTTGAAACTCTTAAATCCTTGTTGACGCAAGCTCATGTACTTACTCTACCAATAGAGGGAAAGGAGTATGTGATATATAGTGATGCATCTCATTGCGGTCTAGGGTGTGTTCTGATGCAAGAGGGGAAATTTATTTCTTATGCCTCTCAGAAATTAAAACCACATGAAGAACTATCCTACTCATGATTTGGAATTTACTGCTATAGTATTTGTCTTAAAGTTATGGAGACTTTATCTATATGGAGAAAAATGTTACATATTCACCGATTACAAAAGCCTAAAATGCTTGGATAACAAAAGGAGCTGAACCAAAGGAAACATCGATGGCTTGAGCTCATTAAGGATTATGATTGCACGATAGATTATCATCTAGGAAAAGCTAATGTAGTTGTAGATGCCTTAAGTCGCAAGTCCTTTGCAAACCTGTCTTTGAGTCCACTGCCTTTGTTTGTTGACTTAAGAGCAATGGATGTTCTTATTACACTTCATCCATCTGGCTCGATTATTTCCCAACTGCAAGTTAAACCAGTATTGCTTGAGCAAGTTAGAGAAGCACAAAAGTTAGATGAGAAACTCATGAAGCTGACCAAGAAGGTTCAAGATGGAGAAAAACATGATTTTTCATTAACAGAGGATGGTGTTTTCTCTTATCAAAGTAGGTTGTGTGTCCCTAATGATGAGAGATTGAAAGAAGATATCTTGAAGGAAGCATACACTTCGTCATATGCCATGCACCCTAGAGGTACAAAAATTTACCGGACCCTTAAGGAACACTACTGGTGGAATGGTATGAAAAAAGACATTGCGGAGTACATTTTAAAATGTTTGGTTTGTCAACAAGTAAATGAAGAACATCAAGTTCCGGTTGAGTTACTCCAACCCTTGCCGATGCTAGAATGGAAATGGGAGAGAATAAAATGGACTTTGTTTTTAGACTTCCTCACACTCAAATGAACCATGATGACAACAACAACATACCAAGTGTAATCCCACTAGTGGGGTCTGGGGAAATGAACCATGATGCAATATGGGTAATAGTGGATAGATTAACTAAAAGTGCTCACTTCTTAGCAATTAAGATGGATTATTCACTTGAGACGTTAGCAGAACTATACATTAATAAGATTGTAAGGCTGCACAGAATCCCTATCTCTATTGTCTCCAACAGATACCCTAGGTTTACATCTAGATTTTGGTCTAGCTTGTAAGAGGCCTTTGGTACCAGGTTAAATTTTAGCACCTCGTTTAACCCTCAGACAAATGGTCAGTTAGAAAGAGCAATACAAATTTTGGAAGATATGTTTCGAGCATGTATCATTGAGTTTGAGGGAAATTGGGACAAATATTTGGCTATATTAGAATTTGCTTACAATAATAGCTACCAATCATGTATTGGCATATGTCCTTATGAAGCCTTATATGGAAGGAAATATTGGACTCCTTTTTATTGGAGTGAAGTTGGTGAAAGAAAACTTATTGGTCCTAAAATTATGCAGCAGACAGAACACAAGGTAAAGGTGATCAAGGATCTTCTAAAGATCGCTTCGGATAGGCAAAAATCATATCCTGATCTTAAAAGGCGCGATATCAAGTATCAAGTTGGTGATAAGGTATTCTTAAAAGTATTTTCGTAGAAGAAGATTATGAGATTTGGCCAAAATGGAAATCTTAGCCCCTGATTTATTAGACCCTATGAGGTACTTGAAAGAGTGGGACCAGTTGCATATAACTTGGCATCACTACCTAAATTAGACAAGATCCACAATGTCTTCCAAGTGTCAATGCTCAAAAGATATCGTTTTGACCCCTCTCATGTCCTACCTGTTAAAACTATTGAGGTTAATCAAGACTTGACGTATGATGAGGAACCTGTCCATATTAAAGCTCATGAAATAAAAGAACTTAGAAACAAGAAAATCCCTTAATAAAGGTCATTTGGAGGAACCATTCAGGAGAAGAAGACATCTGGGAGAGGGAAGAAGATATGAGGACCCAAAATCTGCACTTATTTCCAAACTAGCACAAGGTAAATTTTGATACGAAATTTCTTAATGGGAGAGAGTTGTATTGACCTTATTATTAAAAAATATAGTCACTTTTGAAAAGGATATTCCCTCAAAGTTGAAATCAATCCCTACTTCACCCTTTTTTGACTTGAGTTTGTGTCGTTAGAGAAATCAATTTTCTTGAATCATAAAAAGAAATGAGGAAGTGGTTCATTTTATTGAAATTTATTTACTTTTATACAATTACACATGTTGAACCATCCTTAATATTAATTATTATGTGTGAACAAATAAATAAGGATAGAAAAAGAGAAAAGTAGGGAAGCCACCTTATTGGACCTTTTTTTCTCTTAAGATGCTTTTCATATAAAATATGTTTTGCCCAAAGTAAGTCAATTTATTGTCCTTATAAGACCTTATAAACTCTCTCCTATCAATATCTTTTACAAGCGCACACAAAAAACATCAGTTCATTAGAGCATAATTAACAAATCCTCTATCATTTGGTAAGTGACTGAATTCTGTCTTTAGATGGAATAATGTGTAGTAATTATAGAATATCTCGTTGTATATAGCTTTGTTTTTAGTGTGGATATGTTTTAGAAAGCTAATTCACATTCCTAAAACTTGTTGTTTGTGCAAAAATCTAAATCTGCTTGTATAAGATCAAAAGAAGACGTGAAACACAGTGAAATTTCTAGACAGTCTTTGGTTTGAGAAGCCTTCTATGTGTTGTTGTAAGTATTTTCATAACATCTTGATGTGTGAGCTGTAATTGTGATGCTTATTAGTTATTTGCAACCCCAATACATGTATCTACAACTCTTATGTTAATATTGGGACCTAATTTGGTAGTTTTGGATTCAAAAGAGTGGACGCAAGTTAGGACAAGTTTTGTCCAGAGTTTTGATACAGAAATCCCTGGAGATGTGTTATTAGTGTTTCGATTACAGATACTTGTACAAAGGGTGTTTTGAAGTGATTCTTGATCGTTTGCAACCTATATGCATATATCTACAGTTTTCGTATAGACTAGAAAGCCTAGTTTGTCTATTTACTAATCTGAAATCTAGTTGCGTTGCAAGGCAATAAAACTGTCCAGAAGAGCCCGATTTGTAAAAATAGGAATCAGTGTTGGTATTTCTCTTGTTAGTTACTACCTGTTAAAAGTATTGAATGTTAAATGAGAATGTGAATGAATATTAAGGTTCTCACACTCTTGTACAATCTTGAGGAAATTGATTGAAGAAATGGATGTCGTATTGATCCACGACTTGAAATCGGTAGGATCAGTTGCATGCTAAAAGGTTCAAGTTCATGTAAAATCATGCTCTTGCACCTATTTTTTACCTATTAGTACGTTTGAATGTAATCTTGGTATCTCAACTATGTTCTTGTCATTTTATCTGGTTGTGTTGATATATTTTGGGACTTGTAAGGAACTTGTTTAATTCGCCCATTTATACGAATTATCTGATCACTTGACATCCTTGTGGACTTTGTCCTTTTTGTGGTTGTGACTTTGTCACCATTGTCATGCCTCTTGTTCGGATCAATTTCATCTCGATTGTGAATTTTTGGTTTGTCCTAAGTGTGGATGCAGTCCATCTTGTGTACGAACTAGAAAATCACTCTTAATATAGTTCTTGGTTCTCTTGATCCTTCTTGGTATAGAGGCTTCGGTCCTCCTTGGTACTGGATAATGTTTGGTGTGATGCATAACTTACATATGGGGCGAAACATGTCATTTGACTGTCTTGTTAAAATTGTTCCAGGAACTCTTGATACTTAGATCTTTTAATATCCTATTGGATGTTATTGATGTATTTGTTCACTTAGTCTATTTACTATATTCCAATTGTGTTTCCCTTTTACTTAAGAAGGCTAAATTAAGGGATTTAAGGTTCTCAGCTTTTAGCTTTTACACCACTAAGGTCCATGCTTAGGATTGTTGTTTCTATCATAGGGAGTACCCAAGATGATGCTTGAGGATGACCAGTGAAGATAAATTTTGGAAGCTGTACAGAAGATCACATTTGCATCTATTCATATATATATATATATATATATATATTGTAATAGTTTTGGGATATGTACATTATTCTCTTGTTGAATATGAATGAATAAAATTTGAAAAGCTAGTGTAAATTATGGAACCATGGTTTGTAACTTTCAGTTTTGGCTTGGTTAGTTAAATTTGAGCCGACGAGCTTTTCTATATTAAAATACCAGTTATGTTAAGATGATTGTAGGAAATAGAAACTAGTAAATTTTATGTCCTTGGATTCTAAAATTGGTAATACTTTTCAACATGCTACAACAGTATGGGAAATACATAAATATCTCACACGATAGTAGTTTAAATTACTTGCAAAGTACTTACGCCAAAAACTTAAGCTAGAAAACAACTAATCCATCTTTAGAACAAAATCCAATACCTTTACCTATTTTGAATTCATTACGTAGATATAATTGATATGTCACATGTTAAATTCTTTGTATGTTATTAAGTGTTAGGTAAGCTTAGAATATACAGAAGTGGCATCCTACCATGAGGGTAGCCACATAAGTCATATCCCACGAAAAGCATAAATCATGCATATACATAGCTTTCAATATAGTTCATATTTCATTAAAATATACTTTTATAGTTCATAAAATAGTCATAATAAATTTTCATAAAAACACCTCATGTCATGAGAGTAGTCCATCTACTTAACTTTTCATAAAATGAGGGGAAACATTATCACCTTAGCATCATCAGTTTAAACATTGGGATTTTCATCACCCTCTTTATCATAGCAACATCATCGTCATAACATCATCATTGTCATAAAATGTTGTTTCACATACTGGAGATCATAATCATGAAAATCCACAACTTTATTATAAGAGACTAGGGCAAACTGTGGGTCCATGGAAAATTGAGTCAAAATCAGGTAATTAGGTGAGATTCATAGTAGAAAATATACATTTACAATCTATTGGATCATTATTAAAGGAACCCACATCAAATCATTAAGCCCTAATTATACATACTTTAAATCGCATACTTTTTCTTGAAAGTCACATAAATCATATAATTCTTCATAATTGTGCATAATTCGACATAATCATCATATAGGAATAATAATTTGTGCATTTGGAATCATAGCATAAAAGCCCATAGGAAATCATCATGGAATTTTGATAAAAAGAAGATTTCGGATTGGGCATCGTGGATGACATTAATCCATGAATGAATTTCTACATACCTCTAGTGAGAATCCTTTAGACTTAAAGATGAAAATATGCAAAAATCTAGAAAAACCTTTAAGCACTAGCTTCAATGGAATTCTTCTTTTAGAGAGAAAAATATTTTAGAATCCTTGAGAGAATTATTGAAATGACCCCAAAAAATGTCAAAAATGTGCCTCGAAAGTGCCTGAAATTGTAATTTTCATATATCTCAAAATACGTATGCGATATCAAAAATTTAATCTCATATTCTTATTCAATAGATCAAAATTATGGGGAGGAAGGTCTAACCCTGATTTTAGAGCAAACGAATAGCAATTTTAAATTTTCAAGAATTTTGATTTCCAGAACCGATCCGCGATAGGCCGCAACGTGCAGCTGTTGTGGATGAGTGTAAATCTGTCCTCCATGATAGGTCCATGTTGCACAACAGAAACAAACTTGTGTAAATTCTGCCCGTAATTTTTCTTGTTGTCGAAGGCTTTTAAGTCTTGGGCCTAAGTGTCTCCAAACATGAATATACCTATACCTAGCCATTTTTCACCCCCATTTCATTTTAAACATTCCCCATTAGTCATTCAAACACCTAAAAAAAAATTTCACTCCTAAACTCAAGCCTCAAAACCCTCATCCGGAACAAAGGATTTGCTTCAAGCTTCAAGTCTTTATTTTCAATCTTCATCAAGACTTCCCCCAAAGCTAAGGTATATGGGTTTCTTTCATGGGTTCCTTTCACCCATGATACCCAAGATTTCTTTTTTTAAAATTACATGATTTAATATTTACTTACTCATGGATCTTATTTATTATGAAAATTACTGCACACTAAGTTGAGACTTATGAAATTGTGAATATTTTGCTATGTTTGGGGCAATCTAAGGTCTAAGAAAAGAATTGATGAAGGGTATTGATGCATATTATTAGTGGGTATTTCCTAGTATCTATTGATGGATTTACACTAATTTTTTCTGGCATGATTTCACTCTTGAATTACATGGTCTTACACTAGCATTACACACCCTCTAAGTGTTTGATAAAATATTCGGTTATGGATTATTGAGGAATTGAAGGTCTAATGTATGTCTTATGAGTTGAATAAATATATGATGATGAAATGATGATGGAATGATGATGAAAAGTAATGTATGTGTATGATGATCAAAGGAGTGTATATATTTATGATATTATCTCTATATAGTGTTGGGGATGACCAAGCCTAGCTCGGGGGGTTGTTGGCCCGGGTAACCTATCAAGAGGTTGGTACCTTGGTCTCCTAGCTTGGGGGTGGTAGGCCTGGGTAACCTTGTTGGGGGTTGGTACCCATCAGCCTTGAAGGGGGTTTGTACTATGTCAACCTCAGTAGGAGGTTTGTAATCCATCAACCTCGGTAAGGGGTTAGTACTCCATCAACCTTATGATGGTGTTCATACCTCATGCGCCTATCCATGGGTATGGTAGACCATGGATTGCACTATAATGGTCACTCCTTACACATGTATTATGAAATATATAATCATGGTTTTACTTCAAGAATCATTCATACATGTCATGTTGTTCGTGTGCTATTCATTGCTTATGATTATGTATTTCACCTTGATACTTATCTCTTATTGCACTGCATCCTACATACTTAGTACATTCAAACATACTAACACATACTCTATGCCTACATGATGTCACCATGTAAGAACTGGTGTACTGCTTGATCATCCTCCACCACGTGCCTAGTATAACTTTTATCAAGCTTGTTGGTGAGTCCTCCATTCCGAGGACATTACTCATGATCTACTATTTTGTATTAAGACTTTCTCTCTTTGACTTATGTATTGACTATGAGGGTGAGCCCGGTTGGTTTGTCTTGGCCCCCACTCTTATCTATGTAGTAGAGGTATTATTGGACATGTTATTTATCTATGCTATGAGCTTGAATCTATTGACTCTTGATGTTTATGATATGGAAGTTTATCCCTAGTCCCAATTTCCCCTTGTTTACATTTATCTATTATTGTCATTCTATTACTTCTGCGACGAAGTATGTGTAATATGAGTCTTGTTTAGAGTTCTTCGAGTTTATCATTCGCCAGTCATGTCTAGGCCGTAGACTTAGGTCGTGACAAAGGTTGTATCAGAGAACTAGGTTGTTAGATCCTCGGAGTCCAACACATCGCGTTGATTAGAGTCTTGCTCATGGTTGTCTTATGCACCAAAACTATGAGTAGGAGGCTATAAGACATTTTAAGAAATATTTTCTTTCTTCATGTCCTAAGCCATGCTATAGAGTTGAGGTAAGCTTTCCCTTTAACAATTGTTCTTTGTTATGCTAGATCATGCCTAATATGAGGGGAAGATGAGCCCACATGCCCAAGGAGCAACCCACCAATGGAGAGCTTAAGGATGCTTTCACCTTGCTTGCACAGGTGGTGGCTAAGCAAGCCAATCTAGGGCCCAAGCCCCTTATGCCCCTACATCAGCCTCTCCAGTAAGAGACTTCATGAAAATGAATCCCTTGGAATTCCATGGTTCAAAGTTAAGTGAGGACCCCCAAGAGTTTATTGATGAAGTCTACAAAATTTTATCCATCATGAGTGTGAGGCCGGAGGATAAGGCTGAGTTGGCAGTCTACCAACTCAAAGGGATAACACAACTATGGTACAACCAATGGAAAGAAGAGAAGGGAGTTAGTTATATGGTGCTTTAGGAAGAGTTGAAGGTGGCCTTCCTTAATCGGTTCTTCTCCCTTAAATTTAGTAAAGATAAATTAGTGGAATTCATGAATTTGAGACAAGGGTCAACGAGTGTGAGGGAGTAAGCCCTCAAGTTCACCCAACTTTCAAAGTTTATCCCTCACTTGATTGCCGACTCAAGGTCGAGAATGAAAAATTTTTTTATGTGTGTCTTTGACTTGGTTATGGAAGAATGTCGGTCTACCATGTTGATTAGTGACATGAACCTGTCATGTTTGATGACCTATGCTGAACAAATGGAAGAGGAGAAATTGAGGAAAAGAAGGGGGCATGAGGTCAAGGGACCATTTTGAGGGTAAGTTACAAAGGACTGGTCGGTTCCATCAAGGCCAAAGGCCTACTTATACATTTGATAAGAGGGTTCAAATGATCTTCTGAGGGCCAAAGGTATAAGGGATGTGGATCCTATTGATATGTGTCGTAAGTGTAGTAAGGGTCATTGTGGCCCATGTTTGAGGGATACTGGTGCTTGTTATGGTTGTAGGTAGAATGTGCATAAGGCGAGAGATTGCCCCTGAAACTGCAACAAGGGCAAGGAGGTTTGTCCACAAGGTGCTAATGCAGTCCCATTAAGTAGAGGTGGCCGAAAAGATGGTTTCCCAAAGTACAACCAGTTATATGCTTTGCATGGGAGGCAAGGGGTTGATGAAGTCCTCGATATTGTTACCGATAAGTTAAATATCTTTGACTTTGATGTATATGCATTGATTGATCCGGGTGCCACTCTTTTTTTTATCACTCCCTTTGTTGCCCAAAAGTTCCACGCTGACCCCGAGTTGTTACATGAGTCATATGAAGTGTCTACTCCTATTGATGCATCTATTATTGCTGGAAAAGTTTATAGAAGTTGTCCTATTTGCATCTTACAAAAAGTGTTGCCTTGTGATCTTTTTGAGTTATACATGATTGATTTTGATGTCATTCTTGGGATGGAATGGTTGCATGCCTACTATGCTTCTATTAATTATGAAACCCGTAGGGTCAAATTCCAATTTCCAAATGAACCCGTCTTGAATGGGAAAGTCAAGATGTGGTGGTCAAAGTTAGATTCATCTCTTGCATTAAAGCCCGTAAGTTGATCTCTAAGGGCTGAGTTTAGACACTTGTAAGGGTTAGGGATGTGGAGTCTAAAGTCCTTCCCACAGAGTTGGTTCCAATTGTAAATGAGTTTCTTGATGTCTTCCTAAATGACCTTCCCATTGTTCCTCCTGAAAGGGAAATGGGCTTTGGCATAGTCCTCCTCCCCGATACTCAACCTATTTCTATTTCACCTTACCGTATGGCCCCGACGGAGTTGAAGGAGTTGAAGGAACAATTGAGGGACTTGTTGGAGAAGGGATTTATTAGACGTAGAAAATCACCTTGGGGTGCTTCGGTGTTGCTTGTGAAAAAGAAGGATGGATCCCTGAGGATGTATATTGACTACCGACAACTCAATAGGGTCACCATCAAGAATAGGTATCCTCTTCCAAGGATTGATGATTTGTTTGACCAATTGCAAGGGGCTAGCCATTTCTCTAAGATTGATCTTCAGTCTGGGTATCATCAAGTGAATATAAGGGAGTGTGACATTCCCAAGATAGCTTTCCAGACTAGATATGAGTATTATGAGTTTTTTGTGATGTCTTTTGGGTTGACCAATGCACCAGTCATCTTTATGTACCTAATGAATAGGGTCTTTGAACCCTACCTTAGTTCCTTTGTGATGGTCTTCATTGAGACATTTTGATCTATTTTCGTGGTGAGGAAGAGCATAGAGCTCATTTGAGGGTTGTGTTGCAAAGATTGAGGGAGGAGCAATTATATGCTAAATATGAAAATTGTGAATTTTTGTCGAGAGAGGTTGCCTTCTTAGGGAATGTGGTATCGGGGGATGGTATTAAGGTGGATCCAAAGAAAATCGATGTGATTATAAATTGGCCTAGACTATTAACCCCGTCGGACATTAGCAGTTTCATGGATTTATCCGGCTATTATCGGAGGTTTGTGAATGGGTTCTCTTCTATTGCTTCTCCAATGACAAAATTGACTCAAAAGAAGGTTAAGTTTGTGTGGACTGATGAATATGAGAGGAGCTTCCAAATATTGAAAGATAAGCTTATGACCACTCCTATATTTTCATCACCGGATGGGTTTCAGGGATTTGTTGTGTATTGTGATGCTTCCCAGGTTGGTTTGGATTGTGTGTTGATGCAAAATAATAAGGTCATAACCTATGCTTCTAGACAACTCAAAATACATGAAAGGAACTATCCTACTCATGATCTAGAATTAGCCGTTGTTGTGTTTGCATTAAAGATTTGGCGCGTCACTACTTGTATGGGTGGATATAGATGTGTTCACCAATCATAAGAGCCTCCAATATTTCTTAACTCAAAAGGATCTCAACTCAAGACAAAAAAGATGGTTAGAACATCTTAAGGACTATGATATAAGTGAGTATTATCATTCGGGCAAGCAAATGTGGTGGTGGATGCCTTGAGTTGGGTGTCCATGGGTAACCTAGCTTATGTTGATGGTAGTGAAAAGGAGATAGCTAGGGAGGTCCATTAGTTGGCTAGGTTGGGAGTTATGTTGGAAGAGGATTGTAATAGTAGTGTGACTGATGTTGATGATTCTAAGTCTTCTTTCATTGATGAGGTGATGGCAAAATAAGATCTTCATCCATCCTTGTTAGAATTGAAGGCCTTGGTGAAAGAGGTCAAGGTGGAGGTTTTCTCCCAAGGGGGAGATGACAGCCTTAGGTACCAAGGTAGGTTACGTGTGCCATGTGTTGATGGTTTGATGAAAAGGATCCTTGATGAGGCCCATAAATCTTCTTATTCTATCCACCCAGGTTGCACCAAAATGTATAGAGACTTGAGGGATGTGTATTGGTAGGGAAGCATGAAGAGGGACATTGCCAAATTCATTTTCGATTGTCATACTTGTCAACCAGTCAAAGCCGAACATCAAAGGTTGGGTGTCCTAACCCAAGACATTGAGGTTCCTACTTGGAAGTGGGAAGAGATAAACATGAATTTTGTGGTTGATTTTCCTAAGACTAGAAGGGGTTTTTCTTCCATTTGGGTTGAGGTTGATAGGATGACAAAATCGGTGCATCCGGTGTTCCAAATGTTTATGTTGGGGAAATGTGTGGGGGATCTGAATGCCATTATGCCTTCTTGATGTTGTGGGTTTTGTTGAGGATAATTTAAAATATGAAGAGGTTTTGGTTCAGATCTTGGATAGGCAAGTGAAGAGGTTGAGAAACAAAGAGGTGGCTTCCGTTAAGGTCCTTTGAAGGAAACAACAAGTTGAGAGAGCTACTTGGGAGGCCGAAACGGACATGCAAAAGAGATACCCTTACCTTTTCCACTCAACTCAAGCCTAAGGTATTATTGTAATCCCATGATATGATCTTTGATCTTAAGTTCAGCTCCATGTCATTGCATACATTCATGTTTAAATTGACAAGTTCATGTTGATTTTTTATTTATGATGAAATTTTTGAAACGATGTTTAGGTGCATTGTTGCATATCTATATGGGATAAAAGTTTCATGATTGTGTCTCTCATATACATTTTTTTGACATTCGGGAATGAATGTTCCCAAGGGGAGATATTGAAACAATCAGAAAAAGTGCCCAAAAATGTACCTCGGAAGTGCCCAGAATTGTAATTTCCATATATCTCAAAATCCATGCGCGATAACAAAAATCCAACTTCATATTCTTGTTTATAGGGTTGAAATTAGGGGGGAAAGGTCTAACCCCAATTTTAGATCAAACGAATAGCAGTTTCAAATTTCCAAAATTTCGATTTCTAGAATCAATCCTCAACAGTGCTGCGACGTGCAGCTGTCACAAACCAGTGTAAATCTGTCCTCTAGGATAGGTCCACATCGCAGACCTGATGCAAACCTGTGTAAATTCTGCCCAGTTATTTTTCTTGTGGTCCAAGGCTTTTAAGTCTTGGGCCTAAGTGTCTCCAAACGTGAATATACCTATACCTAGCAATTTTTCACCAACATATTATTCTAAACATTCCCTAATACTAATTCAAACGCTTAGTCAAATTTTTCATTACTAAACTCAAGTCTCAAAATCCTCATTTGGAACTAAGGATTTCCTTCAGGCTTCAAGTCTCTATTTTCAATCTTTATCAAGAGTTCTCCCAAAGCTAAAGTATGTGGATTTCTTTCATGTGTTCCTTTCATCCATGATACCCAAGTTTCCTTTTCTTAAAATTGCATGATTTAAAGTTGATTTACTTATGGATCTTATTTATTATGAAAATCACTGCACACTATGTTGAGATTTATGAAATTGTGACTGTTTTGCTATGTTTGGGCCATGAATCTAAGGTCTATGGTGAGAATTGATGAAGGGTCTTGATGTATATTGATAGAGGGTATTACCTAGTATTTATTGATGGCTTTACAATGATTTTTCTAGCATGATTTCACTCTTGAATTAGCATGATTTTACACTAGCATTACACACCCTCTAAGTGTTTGATAAAATGTGCGGTTATGGATTCTTGAGGAATTGAAGGTCCAATGTATGCCTTATGAGTTGAATGACTATACGATGATGAAATGATGATGAAAAGGAATGTATGTGTATGATGATGAAAGGAGTGTGTGTGTGTGTGTATATATATATATATATATATATATATATATATATAAGATATTATCTCTATATAGTGTTGGGGATGACCAAGCCTAGCTCGGGGGTTTGTAGGCCCGGGTAACCTATCGTGAGGTTGGTACATTGGTTGGCTAGCTTAGGGGGTGGTAGGCCTAAGTAACATAGTTGGATATTTGTTCCCATCAACTTTAATGGGTGATTTGTACACTGTCAACCTCGGTGTGGGGTTTGTACTCCATCAACCTCATGAAAGGGTTCGAACCTCATGCGCCTACCCAAGGGGGTGGTAGGCCTTGGCTTACTCTATAATGGTCTCTTCTTACACTCGTATTATGAACTATATACGCATGGTTTACTTCAAGCATCATTCATACATGTCATATTGTTAGTATGCTATTCAATATTTATGATTATGAATTTTGCCTTGATACCTACCTCTTGTTGCATTGCATCCTACATACTTAGTACATTCAGATGTACTAACACATACACTATGCCTAAATGATGTCACCATGCAGGAACTGGTGTACCGCTTGATCATCCTCCTCCACGTGGTTAGTACGACTTCTATAAAGCTTGTTGCTGAGTCCTCTATTCGGGGGATGTTACTCATGATCTATTGCTATGTATTAAGACTTTCTCTCTTTGACTTATGTATTGACTATGAGGGTGAACCTGATTACTTTGTCTTGGCCCCCACTTTTATCTATGTAGTAGAGGTGTTGTTGGACATGTTATGTATCTATGCTATGAGCTTGACTCTATTGACTCTTGATGTATATTATATGAAAGTTTACCGTAGTCCCAATTCCCCCCTTGTTTACATTTATCTCTTATCATCATTCTAAATACTTCCGTCACCAAGGATGTGTAATGATATGCTATGAGGCTTGTTTGAGATTCCTTTTGGTTCCCCATTCGTCGATCACGTCTATGCCCTAGACTTGCATCCTGACAATCATGAGGATTAAAGACTCCAAATGGCTTAGAATAGAACTTGTAAGGGCTAGGTCGGTTAAGGTTGTTTAGAGGGAAAAAATGAGGTAGTTTATGTCTTAAATGGATTGGAAATGTCAAAGTTATCTTTCATTAAAAACTACCAAAATTGTCCCTGAAACGCCCCAAAATGTGCTTCGGAAATGCCCATATCGTAATTTTCATATATCTCAAAATCCGTGCGTGATATCAAAAATTCATTTTCATATTCTTCGTTACCCGACAAAATTGAGTGAGAAATGGGTATAACCCAGATATTAGAGGACCCGTAGCGAAAAATAATTTTTGTTAATATTTCTTATCTAGTGCACATCCGCGACCAGGCTGTGCGGACTGGGCGCAGGCAGTACAACTTTCACGGTCACGTTTGGTCTGCATCACGGACCAGTACAAGTTTTTCCTTAATTTTATATTTTGGCCCAAGGGCATTGGGGTCATAGCCCTATGCCCACTTATGTGTGAAAACACCTATACTTAGCCATTTTTTGATCAAATTTCAAGGATTTCAAGCCTGACTTTGGAACTCGAGGATTCCCTTCAAGCTGTAAGTTTTCTTCAAGCTCATCTCAAGGAAACTGAAGTTTGAGATATATGGGTTTCATCTGTTGGGTCCTTTCACCCATGGAGCCCAATCTCCCTTTTTATGAAAATTAGATATTTTCAAGTTGTATCTATGGATATCTCTTATTATGGATTTTGATTATAAATTATGTTGGGGTTTTATGAAATGTTGATTGATTATGCATGTTTATCTTTTCAAGCTTATATTATGAATTGGTTTTGTCTATTGCGACTATGCATGTTTTGAGCTATGAAACTATGATCTATAATGAGATTTGATGATGGATTTCAAGGTATAATACCTGAGGGTTTTACTATGTGTTTGTGGGTTGAATTACATTCAGTTTCCTCATATTATTTTACTTCTGAATTGCATGATTTTGAACTAGCATTCTGAACCCACCATGTGTTTGATATAAAATTTTGACAGGGATTCTCAAGTGATTGATGATCTATTACATGATTTATAAGTCAAGTGAATTTATGATGATTAAGGGCTTGTCTGTATATATTGAATTCATGAAAAGTATCTACAGCGTTTCAAGAAGACCACACCTTGTTGGGGGGTGACATGCCCAATCACCTTGTTGTGGGGGTGACATTCCTCGACCGCCTTGTTGGGGTGACATGCCCAATCACCAGGTCGAGGGGTGGATAGCTTGATCACCTGGTTAGGAGGTGACAGGCCCAATCACCATGTTGAGGGGTGGATACCTCGACCACCTTATTGGACAGTGACATACCCAATCACCATATTGAAGGGTGGATACCTTGACCATCTTGTTGGGGGGTGACATGCCCAATCACCTTGTTGAGGGATGGATACCTCAATCAAATTCCAAGGGTGACATGCCTTGGATTCCAAGTAGTAGTTCGCTTGGTCTATGTTGGTTATGGTCTCTTCCCACATATGTATTACATATTTTGCAAATTATATTATTTACATGCATATTTTACTTCAAGCATTGATCATGCATGCCATATTGATATTTTACCTATCCATTGCTTATGATTATGCATTTTGACTATGCTGGCATATGTCTTGTTGCATTCCATCCTACATACTTAGAACATTCAAACGTACTAACACATACTTTATGCCTACATGATGTTACCATTAAGGGACCAGAGCACCTTTCGATCATCCTCCACGTGTCTAGTTTTGGTACTTCAAAAGATAAGCTTTGGTCAGTCCTCAAGTCCGGTGACGTTATCTATGCTACACTTACTATTTTATATCTCTTTATGTTGAACAGTTGATTCTATGAGGGTGAGCCCGGAAAGTATCTTGGCCCCTGCTCCATTCCTTGAAATATTTTATGATTATCAACAACTTCCCTTACTTGAATCTCTTGTTGTTGTTATTTTGCTTCCATGACCAAGGATGTGTGATTGATATGCTAAGAGGCTTGTTTGGGGTCCCTTCGGATTCCCCATTCACTGCGTCACATCTTGGACCTAGGCTTGGGTCGTGACAAACTTAGTATCAGAGCACTAGGTTGTTAATGGTCCTCGGAATCCAACACACTGCATCGATTAAAGTCTTATTCATGGTTGTGAAGTGTGCCACAACTATGAATGAGAGGCGATGAGACATTTTAGGAAATATTTCACTTCTTCATGGTCTATATAGTGCTTTAGATGTATGTGTAAGGCTTTCCCCTTAACGAATGCTCTTTGCTATTCCAAATCATGATGATTCGAAGAGGGAGACCAAGGAGAGCCCATACATCCGTGGAGAAACTGGCCCATCCCGCTCCCCAAGCTCCTCAAGGTGGAGGGGTGGCCTAATATGAGTTCCGTATGGTATTACAATGTTGGATCGTGCTATGACCAACCAAATTCACCAAGGAGCCCAAGACTCTCACGCTCCCACTACAGCTTTTAGGGTGTGGAATTTCACTAGAGTGAACACACCGGAGTTCCATGGACCCAAGACAGATGAGGATCCCCAAGAATTTATCGATGAGGTGTACAAAGTGCTCTCCAATATGGGGTTCAATTCAGAGGAAAAGGCAGAGTTGGCGACTTATCAACTCAAAGGGATGGCTCAAATTTGGTTTACACAATGGAAGTCAGAGAAGAGAGATGATGATGCTATTCCTTAGGAGGAATTGAAAGCCGCATTTCTCAACCGGTTCTTTCTTATCAAACTAAGGGAGGCTAAAATGATAGGGTTTATGAACCTTAATCAAGGTTCCATGAGTGTGAGGGAGTATGCCCTCAAGTTCAACCAACTCTCCTAGTATGCCCCACAATTGGTTCCCGAGCCAAATCAAGGATGAAGAAATTTGTGTCGGGTGTGTCCGACTTGATTAATAAGGAGTCTCATACCACCATGCTAATAAGTAATATGGGTTTGTCCCTCCTCATGAAATATGTCGAACAACTAGAGGGGAAAAGCTTATAAAGAGAAGAAGTGGTGAGTCCAAGAGGGCTCGTTTTGAAGGTGGATTCCAAAATTCTACGGGTGGCCAGTTTCCACAAGGCCACAAGTTCCAAGGCCCAGGGTCTTCCAATTCTCCTAATAGATGGTTTGCTAATGACAATCCTAGATTCCAAGTTGGTTGTGGTGGGATGCTTAACCCTATATGCCAAAGATGTGGTAGGAGCCATAATGGCCTGTGTTTCAAGAACTATAATGCTTGCTATGGTTGTGGAGAAGTGGGTAAAAAGGTGACTGATTGTACTCATGCTCAAAACAAAGGTAGAGATGGTCATCCAAAAGGACAAGGTGCAAATGCGGGTCAAAAGGGGAGAGGAGGCCAACAAGAGGGTGCTCTAAGGCAAAATAGATTCTATACTCTTCATAGGAGACAAGGGGTGAATGAGGTGCCCGATGTCATCACTGGTGTGTTAAAGGTTTTTTAATTTTGGATTTGTATGCATTGATAGACCCGGGTTTCACTCTTTCTGTTATTACTCCTCTTGTTGCCAAAAAGCTTCAAGTTAGTCCCGAATTGTTGTGTGAAGCCTATGAAGTGTCAACCCCCTTTAGTGAGCCCTTGTTGCTAAAAGAGTCTATAGAAATTATCTCGTGTTCATATTGCATAAAGTCTTGCCTTGTTATTTTGTTCAATTGGATATGGTGGATTTTGATGTCATTCTTGGGATGGATTGGTTGCATGCATATTATGCTTCAATTGATTGTAGAACCCATAGGGTTAAATTCCAATTCCCTAGTGAACCTATCCTTGAGTAGGAAAGTCGTGATGTGGTGGTCAAGGGTAGATTCATTTCTTGCCTTAAAGCCCAAAAGTTGATTTCTAATTGTCTCTATCATCTTGTGAGGGTTAGGAATGTTGAGTCCAAAGTCCTACCTATTGAGTCGGTTTCGGTGGTTAATGAGTTTCTTGATGTCTTTCCCAATAAGCTTCTTGGAGTTCCTTCCGAAAGGGAAACATACTTTGGTATAGACCTCCTTCCCAATACTCAACCCATTTATGTTCCCTCTTACCTATTGCCCCGATGGAGTTGAAGGTGTTGAAGGAGTGATTGAGAGACTTATTGGAGTAGGGTTTTATATGGCATAGTAAGTCACCTTGGGGTGCATCGGTACTATTTGTGAAGAAAAAGGATGGTTCTCTATTATTAGCAACTTAATAGAGTCACCATAAAGAACAAGTACCCTCTACCAAAGATTGAAAACCTTTTTGATCAACTTCAAGGGGCTAGTCACCTTTCTAAGATTGATCTTCCGTCCGGGTATCACCAAGTGAAAGTGGAGGAGTGTGACATTGCCAAGATGGCTTTCAGGACTAGGTATGGGCACGTTGAGTTTGTGGTAATGTCCTTTGGGTTGACTAATGCACCAGCTATATATATGGATCTCATGGATAGGGTCTTTAAACCCTACCTTGACTTGTTTATGGTGCTTTTTATTGATGATATTTTGATTTATTCCCATAGCGAGGAGGAGCATGTGAATCACTTGAGGGTAGTATTGCAAATCTTGAGGGAGGATAGGTTGTATGCCAAATATTAAAAATATGAGTTTTGGTTGAAAGAGGTTGTTTTTCTAGGCATGTGGTCTCAGGTGATGGCATTAAGGTGAATCCTAAGAAAACAGAGGTGATTAGGAATTGGCCTAGACCTTTGACTCCATCGGACATTAGAAGTTTCTTGGGGTTGGCGAGTTATTACCGGAGGTTTGTGAATGGCTTCTCTTCAATTGGTTCTCCTATGACTAAATTGACCCAAAAGAAGGCAAAATTTGTGTGGACCAATGAATGTGAAAAGGATTTCCAAACTTTGAAAGATAATCTTGTCTCCGCTCCTATTTTGGCTCTACCATAAGGGTGGAAAGTATTTGTTATATATTGTGATTCCTCAAGAATTTATTTGGGGTATTTTTTTGATGCAAAATGGTAAGGTGATAGCATATGCCTCTAGACAACTTAAGGTTCATGAGAAGAATTATCCCACCCATGATCTTGAATTGGCGGCCATAGTATTTGCTTTGAAAATTTGGTGTCACTACTTGTATGGGGTTCATGTTGATTTGTTTACCGACCACAAGAGTCCTCAATGTGTGTTCACCCAAAAAGATCTTAACTTGAGACAAAGAAGGTGGTTAGAGCTCCTAAAATATTATGATATAAGTGTGCATTATCACCTCGACAAAGCTAATATTGTGGCCGATCCTCTAAGTAGGGTGTCTATGGGTAGTGTAGCTCATGTTGATGGTGATGGCAAAGGGGTTGCTAGAGAGGTTCACCGGTTGGCTAGATTGGGGGTTAGGTTGAATGAAGTTGATAATGGTGGTGTAGTGGTTGTTGATGGTTCGAAGTCTTCCTTGATTGAGGGGGTAAAGGCAAAACAAGATCTTGATCCTGCCATGCTAGAGTTGAAGGCCTTAGTGAGAGATGATAAAGTGGAGGTCTTCTCCCAAGGGAAAGATGGTGCCCTTAGGTACCAAGGTAGATTATATGTGCAAAATGTGGATGATTTGAAAGAGTTGATCTTGAAAGAGGCCCATAATTCATCCTATTCCATTTGCCTCGATTCTACAAAGATATATAGAGACTTGAGGGAGGTATATTGGTGGGGTGGCATGAAGAGAGACATTGCCAAATTCATATCCGGATGTCACAATTGCCAACAAGTGAAGGCGGAAATATCAAAGGTCGGGTGCCCTAGCCCAAGATATAGAGATTCCTAGTGGGAAGTAGGAACAGATCAACATGGATTTTGTGGTTTGGTTGCCTAAGACTAGGAAATATTTTGACTCTATTTGGGTTATTGTGGATAGAATGACAAAGTTGGCTCACTTTTTACTGGTCAAAACTACTTATGGTACCGAAGATTATGCCAAGTTGTATATACATGAGTTGGTTAGATTGCATAGGATGCCTTTGTCTATCATTTTGGATTGTGGTGCTCAATTCACTTCTCACTTTTATAAATCTTTCCAAAGAGGTCTTGGTACCAAGGTTAAGCTTAGTACGACTTTTCATCCTAAAACGGATGGTCAAGCCGAGAGGACTATCCAAACTCTTGAAGATATTCTTAGAGCCTGTGTTTTGGAGTTTAAGGGTAGTTGGGATGAATATCTTCCACTCGTTGAGTTTTCTTACAACAATAGCTACCATTAAAGCATTGATATGGCTCCCTTTGAAGCTCTTTATTGTAGGCATTGTAGATCCCCAGTTGGGTGATTTCAAGTTGGGGAAAGGGCTTTGCTAGGTATGGATTTGGTTATGGAAGCCTTGGAGAAAGTGAGGTTTATAAGGGAGAGATTGAAAAGATCCAAAACTAGACAAATTGGGAATATTCATCCTCAAATGTCAAAGAAACGTGCATAAGAGAAGTAATCATGAAGATTTCAGCCTGATATGAATGCAACAAATACATGAAGACAAAATGCCCCAAAATGTGCTTCAAAAATGCCCATAATCCCCAAGGTCAAGTAAGTTAAGTAAGATAAATTCGAGTTTGATCTAGATTTCCTCTATTTTTATATAGTCAAAATTCGTGCGTGATACCAAAAATTTGACTTCATATTCTCGATCAAGAGAAAAATTGAGTGGAATATGGTATAACCTAGATTTTAGATGACTCGTAGAAAAAAAATTTCGCTAATTTTTCTTATCTAGTGTACATCCGTGGCAAGGTGGCAACGCGGACTGGGCGTAGAGCACTACAACTTTTGCCTTCGCATTGGGTCCGTATAGCGGACCAGTAAAAGTTTTTCCCTAATTTTCTGTTTCAACCCAACCACATTGGGGTCATAGCCCCATGCCCACTTATGTATGAAAATACCTTTACTTAGCCATTTTTCAACTCTATATCACTCAAGATTCTCTCAAAAATCTCTCCAAGACTTAACCAGATATTTCATTCAACTTTTAAGGATTTCAAGCCTAACTTTGAACTTAATGATTCCTTCAAGCTTCAAGTTCTCTTCAAGATCTTCTCTAGAAAATCGAAGTTTGAGGTATGTGGGTTTTGTCCATTAGGTCCTTTCACCCATGGAGCCCAATATCCTTTTTTATGAAAATTAAAGTTTTCAAGTTGTATCATCTATGGGTGTCTCTTATTATGGATTTTGATTAAAAATTATATTGGGGTTTTATGAAATGTTGATTGATTATGCATGTCTATCTATTTCAAGCTTATGTTATGAATTGGTTTTGTCTATTGAGATTATGCATGTTTTGAGCTATGAAACTATGATCTATTATGAGATTTGATGATAGATTTCAAGGTATGCTACATAAGTGTTTTACTATGTGTTAGTGGGTTGATTTATATTTACTTTCATCATATTATTTCACTCTTGAATCGCATAATTTTAAACTATCATTGCGAACCCACCAACTGTTTGATAAAATGTCTTGACAAGGATTCTCAAGTGATTGATGTTCTATTACATGGTTTATAAGTCAAGTGACTTTATGATGATTAAGGGCTTGTAGGTATGCATTGAATTCATGAAAAATATATATGATATTGCAAGTATACCACACCTTGTTGGGGTGTGACATGCCAATCACCTTGTTGAGGGGGTGATATGCTTCGACCATCTTATCGGGGCGTGACATGCCCAATCACCATGTTGAGGGGTGGATGCCCCGATCACCTTGTTAGGGAGTGACATGCCCAATAACTATGTTGAGGGGTGGATACCTCGACCACCTTGTTGGGGGGTGACATCCTAATCACCTTGTTGAGGGGTGGATACCTCAATCATCTTTCAAGGAGGTGACATGCCTTGTATTCCAAGTACTAGTTCGCTTGGTCTATGTTGGTTATGGTATCTTCCCAAGCATGTATTATATTTTGCAAATTATATGATTTACAAGCATGTTTTACTTTAATCATTGATCATGCATGCCATATTAATATTATACCTATCCATTGCTTATAATTATGCATTCTGACTATGTTAGCTTATGTCTTGTTGAATTGCATCCTACATACTTAGCACATTCAAACATATTAACACATACTCTATGCCTACATGATGTTATCATGTAGGGACTGGAGCATCTCTCAATCATCCTCCACGTGGCTAGCTTTGGTACTTCAGAAATAAGCTTTAGTGAGTCCTCAAGTCCGGGGATGCTATCTATGCTACTATTATTATTTGATATCTCTTTATGTTGAACACCTGATACTATAAGGGTGATCTCGTAAAGCTTCTTGGCCACTGCTCTATTCCATGTTAGAGGTGTTGTTGAATATTAAGATGTAATTATGCTACGAGCTTAACCCTTGAAATGTTTTATGATTATCAATAATTTCCCTTAGTCTCGTTTCTCTTATTTATATCACTTGTTGTTGTTATTTTGCTTCTGCAACCAAGGATGTGTGATTGATATGCTAAGAGGCTTGTTTGGTGAAACGCCCCAAAAAATGCCCAAAAATGTTCCTCGAAAATGCTCATAATCGTAATTTTCATTTACCTCAAAATCTGTGCATGATATAAAACATCTTACTTCATATTCGTGATCAGAGCTAAAAATTGAGTGGGAGATGGGTATAACCTTGATTTTAGAGCAATTGTATCAAAAATTCATTTTTCAAAGTTGACAAAAAACAGAATTGATCCGTACCCCTAGCACGACGTAGCCAGGGCACGGACCTGTACATTTTGTTGTCAGTTCGTTGTTTCAGTCCAAGGCTTTGAGGCCTTGGGCCTAAGCCTTCATATGTAAAGAACTTATACTTAGTCATTTTTCAACCCCATGTCACTTAAGACATTTTAGAAACCCTTTCTAATACTTAGTCAAATATTTCATCCAAATTCAAGTGTCCCAAAACTCATTCCGGATCTCAAGAATTTCATTCAAGCTTCAAGTCCTCATTCTAATCTTCATCAAGGAAATCTCCAAAGTTGAAGTATGTGGGTTTTAACCATTGGGTCCTTTCACCCATGGTGCCCAACCTTCTTTTTTTTAAGTATATTACATGTTTTCAAGTTTATTTATCTATGGGTATTCTTATTATGTATTTGATTATGAACTATGTTGGGGTTACGTAAAATATTGACTATTTAAGAATGTTTTGAGCTATGAATCTATGATATTTTATGAGATTTGATGTGGGGTTTCAATATATCTTGCATGAGGGTATTACCAAGTGTTGGTGGATTGATTTACATTAAGTTTTATTACATGATTTCACTCTTGAATAGCATGATTTCGAACTAGCATTACACACCCACCAAGTATTTGATAAAATGTCCAGTTATAGATTCTTGAGTTATTGATGATCTATTATATGACTTCTGAGTCATATGACTTTACGATGAAGAAATGAATGTTTGTATGTGATAATTTCATGAAAAGTATATATGGTATTTCCAGCTGACCACACCCTTTTGAGGGGGCGATATGCCTCAACTACTTTGTTAGGGGGTGCTATGCCTGTACTACCATATTGAGGGGTATATAGCTCAGCCACCTTGTCGGGGGGTTCTATGCCCGTATTACCATGTTGACGGGTATACACCTTAGCCTTCTTGTCGGAGGGTGCAATGCCCGTACTACCATGTTAAGGGGTATATATCTTGCCTACATTGTTGGGGCTGCTATGCCCGTACTTTCAGTTGAGGGGTAGATACATCAATCACCTTCCAAGGGGGTGATATGCCATGGATTCCAAGTAATAGTTCCTTGGTCTATGATGATCGTCTCTTCCTACATATGTAATATGTTCTGTATAATCATGTTGTACTTCAAGCATTGGTCAGGCATGCCATATTGCTATTATACATACCCATTGTTATGTTAATGCGTTTTGTTTGTGTTGCCTATCTCTTGTTGCATTTCATCCTACATACTTAGTACATTCAAATGTACTAATGCATACTCTACGCCTATATGATGTTACTATGTAGAAAATGGAGCTCCAATTGATCATTTTCCTTCTCTACGTGGCTGGTATTATCTCTCGAAGCAAGTTTTGTGAGTCTTCAACTCCGAGGATAGTAGCTATTGGTCTTATATAATGTAAAGACACTTTTATTTGTTTAGATTCTTATGACTATGAGACTGAGCCCAGAAAGTATCGTGGCCCCCGCTAAATTCTATGTTTAGAGGAGTTGTTGGACAAATGATGTAATTATGCTTGAGCTTTGACTCTTCTATGATATATGTTATTAAAGACTTCCTCTAGCCTTTTTTATCCCTATTTATACTCTCTTGTTATTGTCTCATTGCTTCCGCGACCAAGGATGTGTAAATTATATGCTAAGAGGCTTGTTTGGGGTCCCTTCAGGTTCCCGTTCGCTGTGTCACGTCTAGGCCCTCGGCTTGGGTTGTCACAAACATGATATAGAGCACAAGGTTATTAATGGTCCTTAATATCCAACACACCGCGTTGATTAGAGTCTTATTAAAATGCCCCCAAAAATTGCATAAGAATGTGCCTTAAAAATGCCCATAATCGTAATTTTCATACATCTCAAAATCCATGCGTGATATCGAAAATCTGACTTCATAGTCTTGATCAGGGGGAAAATTGAGTGTGAAATGTGTATAAAACCGATTTTAGAGCAACCATAGCAAAATTTGATTTTACCAAATTTGCACAAAACAGTGCCAGTTCAGTTGGCTCCACAACGCAGAGCCGTCGCAAAGCAGTGTATTTTGTTGTCAATTTTTCAATTTCGGACCAAGGTTTTAGGGTCATGGGCCTAAGCTTTCCTATGTATAAAAAAATCTATACTTAGTCATTTTTCAACTTCATATCATTCAAGACATTCTTCAAAACCCTCTCAAACACTTAGCCAAATATTTCACCCATTTCAAGTGTCCCAAACTCACTTTCGGATCTTAAGGAATTCATTCAAGCTTCAAGTTCTCATTCAAATATTCATTAAGGAAATCTCCAAAGTTGAGGTATGAGGGTTTCAACCATTAGGTATTTTTACCATGGTGCCCAACCTTCTTTTCCATGTAAATTACATGTTTTAAAGTTGATTATCTGTGGGTATTTTCTATTATGAATTTTGAATATAAACTATGTTGGGGTTTCATAAAATTTTACTATTTAAGCATGTTTTGATCTTTGAATCTATGTTTTATTATGAGATTTGATAAAGGGTTTCAATGTATATTGCATGAGGGTATTGCCAAGTGTTGGTAGGTTGATTTACATTAAGTTTTCTCACATGATTTTACTCTTGAATTACATGATTTTGAACTAGCACTACACACACACACCAAGTGTTTGATAAAATATCCAATTTAGGGTTCTTGAGTTATTGATGGTCTATTGCATGATTTATGGTTTAAGTATCTTTATAAATTTGAAATTAAGGTATTTATGTGTTGATTTCTTGGAAAGTATCTATAGTATTAAAAGTTGACTGCACCAAGTTGAGGGGGTGCTTTGCCTAAACCACTATGATGGAGGGTGGTATGACCATCTACTAGTTAAGGGGTATATTCCTTGACCACTATATTGGAGGATGGTATTTCCATCTACTAATTAAGGGGTATATTCCTTGACCATTATGATTGAGGGTGGTATGTCCATCTACCAGTTAAGGTGTATGTGCTTTGACCATTATGATGAAGGGTGTGATGTTTATCAACTGGCTGAGGGGTATATACCTTGATCCCCATCCAAGGGGGTGCTATACCTTAGATTCTAAAAGTACTAGTTGCTTGGTCTATGATGATGGTCTCTTTCTACACATGTATTATATTCTATATAAGTACATTTTATTTCAAGCATTGGTCATGCATGCCATGTTACTAATACACTATCTCTTGTTTATGTATATGAATTTTGATTATGTTGCCTATCTCTTGTTGCATTGCATCCTACATACTTAGTACATTCCAACATACTAACGCATACTCTATGCCTATATGATATTATCATATAGGAAGCGGAGCCCCTCACGATCATCCTCCCCGTGTCTAGTTGGTCATTTTGAAGATAAGCTATTGGTGAGTCCTCAAGTTTGGGGACACTAGCTTTGAGCTCTTACTTTTGATATCTCTTATGTTGAACTTTGATACTAAAAGGGTGAGCCCAGAAAGTTGTCTTGGCCCCCGCCCAACCTTTGTTAGAGGTGTTGTTGGACAAGTTATGTAATTATGCTTTGAGCTTTTACTCTTTTGATGATTTATGCTTTTAAAGACGTCTCTTAGTCCCTTTACACTTGTTTATACTCTCTTATTGTTGATTACTTTGCTTCCACGACCAAGGATGTGTAAATGATATGCTAAGAGGCTTGTTTGGGTCCCTATTTGGGTTACCATTCACTGTGTCATGTCTAGGCCCTAGGTTTGGGTCATGACAAACTTGGTATCAGAGTATTAGGTTGTTAATGGTCCTTGAAATCCAACACACTGTGTCGATTAGAGTCTCATTCATAGTTGTGAAGTGCGCTACAACTATGAATGAGAGTATATAACATTTTTGGAAATGCTTCACTTTTTCATGATCTATATCATGTGATAGAGTTAAGTCCTCTAAGTCTCATATATTATTCATAATCATTGTATTTCAGAATATGTGTCAAGCTATTCAGGACGATGATATATCAAATGCGGAGGTTCGTAATGCTCGATGGCTATCGGCCAAGGTTGTGGCTACTCAACTCAGTCAACAAGTGGGTGCTCCCGAGACTTCAAGGGATAAGGGGAAAGAGAGGGAGATTATGAGGGCTTGAGTTAGTGGTGCCTCATCTTCTACTAAACCATCGGTGCATAAATAAGGAAAGGAGAGGATCCCTTTTGCCACTTGTCAAGAGTGTGGCAATAGACATCAAGGAAGGTTTTTGGCAGGAATTATGGATTGCTTCAAGTGTGGTGGTCACGGGCATAAGATGAGAGATTTCCCAGTGGCCTCGATGGAAGGAAGAAGAAGAGTCCAAAATGAGGATAAGCTTTCGTATGCTAAGCCTGGTGGTGGTAGTGGAATGACTCATCCTAGGTGCCCAAAATGTGGGAGGAACCATAATGGCACATGTAAGGGGAAGACAAGTGCATGTTTTGGGTGTGGCAAGATAGGCCACAAGATTACTAACTTTTCATTTGTTCAAGGAAAAACGCAAGGGTATTGGTGTTCAAATTTTCCCTATGAGTCACAAATGGGGAAGGTACTATCTAAAAGATAGTGTGGCCGGTTCGAGTGCACGTTTCGCATATGGTGCAAAGGATCATGAGTTGGGACATTGTTCATGAGTTACTAAGGATTATGGCGATGACCATTGACATTTCCAACTGTTCCCCTCTAGGGGATCACTAGAATTGGCATGGTACTCTATAGATATGTTAAAGGTTTTTGATGTTGATATGTATGCTTTAATTGACCCGTGTGCTACTCTTTCTTTTGTTACTCCTTTTCTTGCAAAAACATTTCATGTTGAACTCGAATTATTGTGTGAGTCATATGAGGTGTTTACTCCCATTGGTGCATCCGTTCTTGCTAGAAGGGTCTATAGAAATTATCCCATTTTCATATTGCATAAAATATAGCCTTGTGATTTTGTTGAGTTGGATATGGTGGACTTTGATGTTATTCTTGGGATGGATTAGTTGTATGCATATTATGCCTCTATTGATTGTACAACCTGTAGGGTAAAATTCCAATTCCCTAATGAATCCATCCTTGAGTGGGAGAGTCATGATGTGGTGGTCAAGGGTAGATTCATTTCTTGTATTAAAGACAAAAAGTTGATTTCTAAGAGATGTCTCTACCATCTTGTGAGGGCTAGGGATGTTGAATCCAAAGACCCTCCAATAAAGTCGGTTCCGGTGGTGAATGAGTTCCTTGATGTCTTTCCCAATGAGCTTCCTGGAGCCCTTCCAAAAGGGAAATAGATTTTTCGCATAGATCTTCTTGCTGATACTTAACCCATTTCTATTTCCTCTTATCGTATGGCCCGGATAGAGTTGAAGGAGTTGAAAGTGCAATTGAAGAATTTATTGAATAAGGGTTTTATTAGGCCTAGCCAATCACGTCGGGGTGCACCGGTGTTGTTTGTGAAGAAGAAAGATGTTCTCTTAAGATTTTTATTGATTACTGGCAACTTAATAGAGTCATCGTCAAGAATAAGTATCCTCTATCAACGATTGATGATCGTTTTGACCAACTTTAAGGGGCTAGTTAATTCTCTAAGATTGATCATCAGTCTCGGTATCACCAAGTGAAAGTGAGAGAGTGTGGCATTCCCATGACTGCCTTTCGGACTAGATAGGGCACTATGTATTTATGGTTATGTCTTTTGGGTTGACCATTGCACCACCTATGCTCATGGATCTTATGAATAGGGTCTGTAAACCCTACCTTGATTTGTTTGTGGTGGTATTTCTTGATGTTGTCTTGATTTATTCCCACAGTGAGGAGGAGCATGTGGATTATTTGAGGGTGGTGTTACAAATCTTGAGGGAGGAGAAGTTGCACGCCATATATGAGAAATACGGGTTTTGGTTGAAAGAGGTTTCCTTCCTGGGTCATGTGGTGTCTAGTGATGGCATTAAGGTGGATCCTAAGAAGACGAAAGTAATTAGAAATTGGCCTAGACCTTTGACTCTATCAAACATTAGAAGTTTCTTGGGCTTAGCGGGTTACTTTCGGAGGTTTGTGAATGGGTTCTCTTCTATTGCATCTTCCATGAATTAGTTGACCCAAAAGAAGGAAAAAGTTGTGTTGACCGATAAGTGTGACAAGAGTTTCCAAACATTGAAATATAAGCTTGTATCACTCCTATCTTGTCTCTATCGGAAGGGTTGGAAGATGTTGTTCTGTGTTGTAAGGCCTCAAGAATTGTTTAAGTTGTGTTTTAATGCAAAATGGTAAGGTGATAGCTTATTTGCTTTGAAAATTTGGCATCATTACTTGTATAGGATTTATGTTGATGTAGCCACTGATCATAAGAGTCTCCAATATGTGTTCACCCAAAGAGATCTCAACTAGAGACAAAGAAGGTGGCTAGAGCTTCTTCAAGATTATGATATGAGTGTGAATTATCACCCTGGTAAGGCTAATGTTGTGGCCAACGCTCTATGGGTAGCTTAGCTCGTGTTGATCATTATGGCAAAGAGGTGGCCAGAGAGGTTCATCAATTGGCTAGATTGGAGTTAAGTTGGAGGAGGTTGAAACTGGTGGTGCAGTGGTTGTAGATGGTTCTAAGTTTTCATTGATTAAGGAGGCAAATATGAAATAAGATCTTGACCCCGTCTTGATAGAATTGAAGGCCTTGGTGGGAGATGGTAAAGTGGGGTATTTTTTCCTAAGGGGGAGATGGTGCCCTTAGATACCAAGGTATATGGTATGTGCCTAATGTTGATGACTTGGGGAAGTTGGTCTTTAGATGGGACTCATAATCCTTCCTATTCTATTCACCCCGATTCTGTAAAGATGTATGGAGATTGGGAGAGGTGTGTTGGTGAGATCACATGGATTGTACTGGATTTGGTTATGCAAGCTTTGGAGATGGCGAGGTCGATAAGGGGAAGATTGAAGATGGCTTAAGGTAGGAAAAATTCCTATTCTGATATAAGAAGGAGGGATGTTGACATTAAGGTTCAGAAATAAAGATGTGGCGTTCGTCAAGGTCCATGGAAGATCCATCAAGTCGAAAGTGTCACATGGGGTGCAAGAACGGAATGAAGAAGCAACACTCATATCTCTTTCATTATACTCAATCTTATACTATCAAAACTATGCTCTTCTATGATTTCAAGTATTATGTATCAAACCTTATATCATTTCCATGCATTCTTGTTTATGTTGACACGTGTATGGTGATTTTTGACACTTATGTTGAGATGTTTGAAAATAGTGTTTAAGTGAATTATTAAATTCTTGTTGGGGTTGAGTCCTTTATGACTGCTCTTCTTATATTCCTTTTTTTTCATTTGGGGATGAATGTTCTCAAAGGGAAGATATTGAAGTGCCCCAAAAAGTGCCAGAGAATGTGCCTCAGAAATGCCCATAATCGTAATTTCCATATATCTCAAACTTCGTGCATGATATAAGATATTCGACTTCATATTCTTCCTTAGAAGGAAAAATTGAGTTGGAAATGGGTATAACCTTTATTTCGAGCAACCGTAGAAAAATTTGATTTTCCCAGGTCAAAAATAGTGGCAGTCCGCATTGGCTCCGTGATGCGGAGCCATCGCGGAGCAGTGCGCGGAGCCATCGCGGAGCAGTGTATTTTGTTGCTAGCTTTTCAGTTTTGGCCTAAGGCTTTGGGGTCTTGGGCCTAAGCCTTCCTATGTGACACGCCCCAGACCTAGGGCCTAGACATGAGCGGCAAATGGGGAACCCGAAGGAACCCCAAACAAGCCTCATAGCATACCATTACACATCCTTGGTCACAAAACCAATTAAAATGACAATAAGAGTTGCATAAGTAAGGGAATTAGGGCTAAGAGTAAACATCCATCATGTCATCAAGAAACAGGAGAGTCAAGGCTCATAGCATAGATGCATGACATGTCCAGCAATAACTCTACTACATAGATAAGAGAGGGGGCCACGACAAACAACCGAGCTCACCCTCATAATCAATACATGAATAAACGTATGAAAGTCTTAGTACAAAGTAAGAGATAATAAGCAACATCCTTGAATGTGGAGGACTCACCAAAAGCTTGAGAGACAATCGTTCTAACCACGTAGAGGAGGAGGATGATCAAGCAGTGCACCAATTCCTACAAGATGACATCATGTAGGCATAGAGTATGCATTAGTACATTTGAATGTACTAAGTATGTAGGATGTAATGCAACAAGAGATAGGCATCATAGGCAAAATGCATAATCGTAAGAAATAGATAGCATACTAATAATATGACATGTATGAATGATGCTTGAAGTAAAATTATGCTTATATAAAACATAATATAAGTATATTGAGTGACCATTGTAGTGCAAGACAAGGCCTACCACCCCTTCGGATAGGCGTATAAGGTACAAACCCCTTCATGAGATTGATGGAGTATAAACCTCCCAACAAGATTGATGTGTACAAACCCCCAACAACGTTGATGGGTACAAACCCCCAACAAGATTACTCAGGCCTACAACCCCCCAAGCTAGGCTTGGTCATCCCCTACACTATAGAGATAGTATCATATACATATACACTCCTTTCATCATCATGAATATACATTCTTTCTCATCATCATTCCATCGTAATTCCATCATTCTTTCATCATCATATAGTCATTCAACTCATAAGACATGCATAGGACCTTCAATTCTTCAAGAAACCATAGTGGGACATTTATCAAACTCTTAGAGGGTGTGTAGTGCTAGTGTAAAATCATGCAATTCAAGAGTATTATCATGCTAGAAAATTCAATGTAAAATCATCAATAGGTACTTGGTAAAACCCTTAAGCAATATAATCAAAGCCTTTCATCAAATCTCACAATAGATCTTGGATTCATAGCCCAAAATATAGTAAAACAGCCACAATTTCATAAATTCCAACATAGTATGCAGTGAATTTGATAATAAATAAGACCCGTTAGTAAATAAACTTTAAATCATGCAAATTAGAGTAAAGGGAGCTTGGGTATCATGGGTGGAAGGAACACATGAAAGAAATCCACATATATTATCTTTAGAGATGAACCTTGATGAAGATTAGAGATAGAAACTTGAAGCTTGAGAGGAAATCGTTAGATTCGAAAAGGGTTTTGAGACTTGAATTTAGGAGTAAATATTTGGCTAAGTATTTGAATGAGTATTGGAAATGTTTAGAATGATATGAGGGTGAAAAATAGCTAAGTATAGGTATTTTCACGTTTGGGAACACTTAGGCCCAAGACTTAAAAGTCTTGGACCGAAGTCAAAATCTACACCAATTTTAACACTGGTGCGCGTCGCAAGGGTGACACGAAAACACCACTGGAAATTGCATTTTTGGGAATTTTGAATTTTGATACAATTGCTCTAGAATTGGGGTTAGACCCATTTTCCACTCAATATGACCTCTTGAACAAGAATATGAATTCTGATTTTCGATATCGCTCACGAATATTGAGATATATGGAAATTACGATTTCGGGCACTTCGGAGGCACATATTCGGACATTTTTTGGGGTCATTACAATATCTTCCCTTGGGAATCCTCATCCCCGAATGTCAAAGAAACATATATGAGAGACACAAAAATGACAATTTCAACCTACATAAGAATGCAACATTGCACTTAAACATCATTTCAAAATTCTCATCATAAGTGTAAAATCATCATGAACTTGTCAATTTAAACATGAATGTATGCATATGTCATGGGTTGAACTTGGACTTGAAATTACATAGGGGACATAGAGTGATACCTTAAGCTTAAGTGGAGTAAAAAAGGTAAGGATATCACTTTTGCATGTCCGCTTCGGCCTCCCATGTAGCACTTTCGACTTCTTGATTCCTCCAAAGGACCTTAACAGAAGCCACGTTCTTGTTCCTCAATCTCTTTACTTGCCTATCTAAAATTTGAACTGGAATCTCTTCATAAATTGAGTTGTCTTCAACTACCCCCACAACATCAAGAGGCACAATAGCATTGGGATTACCCACAAACTTCCTCAACATAGACATCTGAAAGACCAGATGAACAAACCTCATTTCTCTAGGCAAATTCAACTCGTACGCCACCTTACCGATCCTTCTCATCACCCTGAACAAACTCCATGGGAAGGACTTTGGACTCTACATCTCTAACCCTCACAAGATGGTAAAGACACCCCTTAGAGATCAATTTACGGCTTTTATGCAAGAGATGAACCTACCCTTGACCACGACATCACGACTCTCCCACTTAAGGACAGGTTCATTTGGGAGTTGGAATTTGACCCTACGGGTTCTACAATCAATAAAACCATAGTATGCATGCAACCAATCATTCCCAAGAATGACATCAAAATCAACCATGTCCTACTCAACAAGATCACAAGGCAACATTTTATGGTAGATGCAAATAGGGAAACTTCTATAGACTTTCCTAGCAACAATAGATGCAACAATAGGAGTAGACATCTCATATGACTCATGTAATAATTCGGGCTTAACATGGAATCTTTTGGCAACAAAAGGAGTAACAAAAGAAAGAGTGGCATCCAGATCAATCAATACATACACATCAAAGTCAAAGATTTTCAACATACTAATAATAACATCGGGGACTTCATCAACTTCTTGGCTCCCATGCAAAACATAAAACTAGTTATGCCTTGGGGCACCATCTTGTCGCCACCTCTCCCCAAAGTAACCACATTAGCACCTTGAGGATGAACCTCCTTGCCCTTGTTGAGATTGTGAGGGCAATCTATTTCCTTATGCTCCATTCCCCTATAACCATAGCAAGCACGGGTATCACTCAAGCATGGGCCACCATAACCCTTAGCACACTTCGGACACACATCAATAGGAACCACACCCCTACCACCTTAGGTCCTCGAAAAATCATTTGCAACCCTCTTTTAAAATGCATGAGAAAACCCTTAGCCTCGTTAGAATCGGCCACTCTTTTGGAACATACCCTCAGAATAGGTCCTCTTGGCCTCATGACCCCTTCTCTTCCTTAATTTCTCATCTTCACTTTGTTCGATGTATTTTATCAAATGTGACAAGTCCATGTCACTAATCAACATGACAGGGCAGCATTCTTCACTAACCAAGTCAGAAACGCTTATCACAAATTTGTTCATCCTCGACCTTGGGTCGGGAATCAAGTGAGGAGCAAACTTTGAAAGTTAGGTGAACTTGAGGGCATACTCCCACACACTCATGGACCCTTGTCTAAAATTCATAAATTCTACCAATTCTACTTCCTTAAGCTCAAAAGGGAAAAATCGATTAAGAAAGGCTGCCTTGAACTCTTCCCATAGAACCACATTGTTGACTCCCTTTTCCTTCTTCCATTGGTGTACCATATTTATGCTACACCTTTGAGTTGGTAAGCTACCAACTCTGCCTTATCCTCCATCCACGCACCCATACTAGACAAAATCTTATAGACCTCATCAATGAAATCTTTAGGGTTCTCACTCACCTTTGACCCATGAAATTCAACGTGATATGTTAGACTACGAGGATCTAACAACCTAGTGCTCTGATACCATCTTTGTCATGCCCCGGACCTAGGGCCTAGACATGGCTAGCAAATGCGGAACCTGAAGGAACCCCAAACAAGCCTCATAGCATATCATTGCACATCCTAGGTCGCGGAAACAATTAAAATGACAACAAAAGATAAGCATAAGCATGGGAATTAGGGCAAAGAGTAAACTTCCATAAAATATCATCAAGAAACAAGAGAGTTAAGGGCCATAACATAGATACATAACATTTCCAACAACACTTCTACTACAATTTGACCCCCTGAACAAGAATATGAAGTCAGATTTTCAAAATTGTGCACGGATTGTGAGATATATAGAAATTATGATTTTGGGCATTTCTGAGGCACATTTTTGGGAACTTTTTTGGGTGGTTACACTATCAGTAAAAACACCTATAGTTAGTCAATTTTCAACCCCATATCTCTGAAGACATTCCCCAAAACCCTCTCAAACACTTAGCCAAATATTTCACCCATTTCAAGTGTCTCAAACTCACTTTCGAATCTTAAGGAATTCATTCAAGCTTCACGTTCTCACTCAAATCTTCATCAAGGAAATCTCCAAAGTTGAGGTATGTGGGTTTCAACCATTGGGTCCTTTCACCCATGGTTCTCAACCTTCGTTTCCAAGGAAATTGCATGTTTTCAAGTTGGTTATATGTAGGTATCTTCTATTACGAATTTTGAATATAAACTATATTTGGGTTTCCAAAGATGTGACTGTTTAAGCATGTTTTGATCTTTGAATCTATGTTCTATTATGAGATTTGATAAAGGGTTTCAATGTATATTGCATGAGGGTATTACCAAGTGTTGGTGGGTAGATTTACATTTATTTTTCTAACATGATTTCACGCTTGAATTGCAGAATTTTGAACTAGAACTACACACCTATCAAGTGTTTGATAAAAAATCTGATTTAGGGTTCTTAAGTTATTGATGGTCTATTAAATGATTTATGATTTAAGTAAATTTATAAAGTTGAAATTAAGGTATTTATACATTGATATCTTGTAAAGTATCTATAGTGTAGCAAGTTGACCACACATAAGAGGGGTTGATTTGCCTCAACCACTATGATAGAGGGTGGTATGTCCATCTACCAGTTGAGGGGTATATTCCTTGACCACTGTGATGGAGGGTTGTATGTCCATCTACTAGTTAAGGGGTATATTCCTTGACCACTATGATGGAGAGTGGTATGTCCATCTAACATTTGAGGGGTTTATGATGGAGGGTGTGATGTCCATCTACCAATTGAGAGGTATATACCTCGGTCGCCCTCCAAGAGGGTCCTATACCTTGGATTCCAAGTACTAGTTGCTTGGTCTATGATGATGGTATCTTCCGACACATGTATTACATTCTATATAAGCATTTTTTATTTCAAGCATTGATCATGCATACCATGTTGCTAATATATTATATCTTGTTTATGTATATCCATTTTGGTTATGTTGCCTATCTCTTGTTGCATTGTATCCTACATACTTAGTATATTCCAATATACTAACACATAATTTATGCCTACATGATATTACCATGAAGGAACAAGAGTCCCTCACGATGGTCCTCCCCATGGCTAGTTGGACATTTTGAAGATAAGCTATTGGTGAGTCCTCAAGTTCGGGGACACTAGCTTTGTACTCTTACTTTTGATATCTCTTATGTTGAACTTTGATACTAAAAGGGTAAGCCTGGAAAGATGTCTTTGCCCCCACCCAATCTATGCTAGAGGTATTGTTGGACAAGTTATGTAATATATGTTTTGAGCTTCGACTCTTTTGATGATTTTTTCTATTAAAGACTTCTCTTAGTCCCTTTACCCTTGTTTATACTCTCTTATTGTTGATTGCTTTGCTTCCACGACCAAGGATATGTAAATGATATGCTAAGAGGCTTATTTAGGTCCCCTTTGGGTTCCCATTCGTCTTGTCACGTCTAGGCCCTAGGCTTGGGTCATGACACTTATTCTTGTGTTGTGACACTTATTCATGTTTGTGAAGTACACCATGACTATGAGTAAGGGGCTATGAGGCATTTTAGGAAATGTTTCCCTTTTTCTTGATCTATGTTGTGCTATAGAACTTAAGGTAAGGCTTTCCCCTAATGAATGTTCTTTGCTATTTTAGATCATGCCTATCCCAAGAGGAAGAAGAGCTCGTACACCCGAGGAACAACTAGCTCAAGAAGAGTTCTGGGATGTTGTTGCCATGTTAGCTCAAGATATGACTAACCAAATAAACCAAGTTGCCCAAGCCCCTCATGCTCCTACTCTGGCAGCTAGGGTAAGGGATTTCATGAGAATGAACCCACCAGAGTTCCATGTGTCTAAGGTGGATGAGGACTCTCAAGAATTTATGGATGAGGTATACAAAGGGTTGTCTATTATGGGTGTTAGACCAGAGGAGAAAGCAGAGTTGGCGGCCTACCAACTCAAAGGGTTGGCCTAAATATGCTCTACTCAATGGAAGGAGGAGAAGGGGAACAACAATGTGATCCTTTAGGAGGAGTTTAAGGCAGCATTTCTCAACCGTTCTTCCCTCTTGAGATAAGGGATGCCAAAATGATGGAATTCATAAATTTAAAGCAAGGGTCGATGAGTGTGAAGAAGTGTGCCTTCAAGTTTAACCAACTCTCTAAATATGCTTCACAATTGGTAGCCGAGCCAAGGTCTAGAATGAATAAGTTTGTGATGAGTGTATATAATTTGGTGAATAAGGAGTGTTGTGCCATCATATTGATAGGTGACATGGACTTATCCTGCCTCATGACTTATGCTGAACGATTTTAGGGGGAGGTGTTGAGAAAGAGAAGAGGTAATGAGGCTAAGACGACCTATTTTGAAGATAGATTCCAAGGTCCCAAGGGAGGCCAGTTTCATCAAGGCCAAGGGTTTTCCAATGCTCCTAATAGAATGTTTTCTAATAATAACCCAAGGTCCAAGGTGGTTGTGTAATGGTGCCTAATATTCTGTGCCCAAGATGTGATAGAGGCCATGATGGCCCATGTTTGAGGAACACTAATCCTTGTTATAGTTGTGGGGAAGTGTTCACAAAATGAATGATTGTACCCAGGCTCAAAACAAAGGTAGAGATGGTCGTCTACATGGCCGAGGAAAAAATGCGGTTCTTAGGGGAAGAGGAGGCCAACAAGAGGGTGCTCCTAGGAAAAATTAGTTTTATTCACTCCAAGGGAGAAAAGGGGTGGACGAGGTGCCTGATGTTGTCACCGATATGTTAAAAGTCTTTGATGTTGATGTGTATGCATTAATAGACCCAGGTGCCACTCTTTCTTTTGTTACTCCTTTTGTTGCCAAAAAGTTTCATGCTAAACCAGAATTGTTGTGTGAGCCATAGGTGTCTACTCCCATTGGTGCATCCATTGCTACTAGAAGGATCTATAGAAACTGTCCCATTTGAACTTTTCATAAAATATTGCCTTGTGATTTTGTTGGGTTGGATATAGTGGATTTTGATTTCATTCTTGGGATGGATTGGTTGCTTGCATATTATGCCTCTATTAATTATAGAACCTATGGAGTCAAATTCCAATTCCCTGATGAACCCATCTTTGAGTAGGAGAGTCATGATGTGGTGCTCAAGGGTAGGTTTATTTATTGCATTAAAGCCCAAAAGTTAATTTCCAAGGGGTGTCTCTACCATCTTGTTAGGGTTAGGGATGTTGAGTCCAAAGTCCTTCAAGTAGAAATGGTTCTAATGGTTAATGAGATCCTTCATATATTCCCAAATGAGCTTCTCGGTGTTCCTCTCTAAAGGGAAATAGATTTTGGCATAGACCTCCTTCCTGATGCTCAACTCATTCCCATTCCCCCTTATTGTAAAGCCCGGATGGAGTTAAAGGAGCTAAAGGAGCAATTGAGGGATTTATTGGAGAAGGGTTCTATTAGGCCTAGCTAATCACCTTGGGGTGCACCAGTGTTGTTTGTAAAAAAAAAGAAGGACTGTACTCTTAAAATATGCATCAATTACCGACAACTTAATAGGGTCAACGTGAAGAATAAGATCCTCTACCAAGGATTGATGATTTTTTTGACCAACTTCAAGGGGTTCTCTAAGATTGATCTTGGATCCGAGTATCACCAAGTTAAGGTGAGGGAGTGTGACATTCCCAAGACTTCCTTTTGGACTAGGTATGGGCACTATGAGTTTGTGATTATGTCCTTCAATTTGACTAATGCACCGGCTATCTTCATAGATCTTATGTGTAGGGTCTTTAAACTCTACCTTGATTTGTTTGTGATGATTTTTTCATTGATGATATCTTGATCTATTTCCATAGTTAGGAGGAGCATATGGCTCGCTTGAGGGTAGTGTTACAAATCTTGCGGGAGGAGAAGTTGTATGCTAAGCATGACAAATGTGAGTTGTGGTTGAAAGAGGTTGCCTTTCCAGATCATGTGGTGTCGAGGGATGGTATTAAGGTGGATCCTAAAATGATGGAAGTGATTAGAAATTGGCCTAGAACTTTTATCCTATCAAATATTAGAAGTTTCTTCAGCTTAGAGGGTTATTATCGAAGGTTTGTGAATGGGTTCTCTTTTATTACTTCTCTTAGGACTAGGTTGACCCAAAAGAAGGTAAAATTTATGTGGACCGATGAGTGTGAAAAAAGTTTCCAAACTTTGAAAAATAAGCTTTTACCCCCTACTATCTTGTCTCTACTGGAAGGTGAAGGGTTTGTTGTGTATTATGATGCCTCAAGAATTGGTTTGGGTTGTGTTTCGATGCAAAACGATAAAGTGATCGTCTATGCCTCTAGACAACTTAAGGTGAATGAAAAGAATTATCCTACCTATGATCTTGAATTGGCGTCGTGGTATAAGCTTTGAAAATTTGGCACCAATATTTGTATGGGCTGCATGTTAATATGTTTACCGATTATAAGAATCTACAACATATGTTCACCTAGAAGATCTCAACTTGAGACAATGAAGGTGGTCAGAGCTTTTTAAAGATTGTGATATGAGTGTGCATTATCACCTCGGTAAGGCTAATTTGTGGTTGATGCTTTGAGTAGGGTGTCCATGTGTAGCCTAGCTCATATTAGTGAAGGTGGCAAGGAGGTGGCTAGAGAGGTCCATTGGTTGGCTAGATTGGGGTTAGGTTGGAAGAGGTTGATAATGGTGGTGTTGTAGTTGTTGATTGTTCTAAATCTTCATTGATTGAGGAGGTGAAGGATAAGCAAGATCTTGACCCTGCTTTATTAGAGTTGAAGGCCTTGGCGAGAGATGGTAAGTTGGAGGTTTTCTCCCAAGGAGGAGATGGTGCCCTTAATACCATGGTAGGTTGTGTGTGCCTAGTATTTATGACTTGTGAAAGAAGATTCTTGATAAGGCTCATAATTCTTCCTATTGTATTCACCCCCGGTTCTACAAAAATATATAGATATTTTGAGTGATGTGTAATGGTGGGGTGGAATGAAGAGAGATATTGCTAAGTTTGTATCCAGTTGTCATAATTGCCTACAAGTCAAAACCGAACATCAATGGCCTGGTGGCCTAGCCAAAGATATAGAGATTTCTACTTGGAAGTGGGAGGAAATTAACATAGATTTTCTAGTGAGGTTACCTAATGCTAGAAAGAATTTTGACTCAATTTGGATTGTGGTTGATATAATGACAAAGTCAGCTCATTTCCTACCGGTTAAGAATACTTATGGTGCCGAAGATTATGCTAGGTTTTACATCCATGAGTTGGTTAGATTGCATGGGTGCCTTTGTCTATCATATCGGATCGTGGTTTTCAATTCACTTATACTTTTGGAGGTCCTTCCAAAGAGGTCTTGGTACCAAGGTTAAGCATAGTACGGCCTTTCACCCTCAAACAGATTGCCAAGCTGAAAAAACTGTTGAAACTCTTGAGGATTTGCTTAGAGCTTGTGTTTTGGAGTTTAAGGGTAGTTGGGACGATCACCTTCCACTCATTGAGTTTTCTTACAACAATAGCTATCATTCAAGTATTGGTATGGCTTCTTTTGAGGTCTTTATGGTAGACATAGTAGGCCCTCGGTTGGATGGCTTGAGGTGGGGAGATGGCTTTGTTAGGTCCAGATTTAGTTATGGAGGCCATGGAAAAGGTTAGGTTGATAAGGGAATGATTGAAAATAGTCCAAAGTCGACAAAAGTCCTATGTCAATGTGAGGAGAAGGGATCTTGAATTCAAGGTTGGTGATTGGGTCTATTTGAAGTCTCACCCATAAAAGGTGTGGTTCGTTTTGGTAAGAAGGGTAAATTGAGTCCAAGATTTGTGAGTCCTTAGAGAGTGTTAAGGAGGATTGATCAGGTGGCCTATGAGTTGGAGTTGCTCAATAATATGAATATGGTTCATCTTGTCTTACATGTGTCTATGTTAAGGAAGTGAGTGGGTGACCCAAGTGCTATTGCTCCTTTAGATGTTGTGGGTATTGTTGAAGACAATTTGACTTATAAAGAGATCCCGTTAGAAATTTTGGATCGACAAGTAAAGAGATTGAGGAACGGGGATGTTGCTTCCATCAAGGTTCTTTGGAGAAACCAACAAGTTGAGAGCTCTACATGGGAAGCCGAGTCGAGCATGCAAAAGTGATATCCCTATCTCTACAATTCCACTCAAGCTCAAGGTACTAATTTAAGTCCCCTACATTATTCTAAGTCTTAAGTTTTAGCTCTTGTGTTATTTGCATGCATTCATGTTTATGTTGGCAAGGTTATGGTGATTTTTGACACTTACGTTGAGATTATTGACATGATGTATTATTGCATTTGTTGCATTCATATGTTGGGCTGAAATTATCTTGATTACTTCTCTTATGTATGTTTCTTTGACTTTTAAGGAAGAATGTTCCCAAGGGGGAGATATCGAAACGCCCCAAAAAGTGCCCCAAAATGTAACTCGGAGATGCCCATAATCGTAATTTCCATATATCTCAACATTCGTGCGTGATATCGAAAATCTTATTTTATATTCGTGATCAGGGGGAAAAATTAAATGGAAAATGGGTATAACTCTAATTTTAGAGCAACCGTATCAAAATTTGATTTTCCAAAGTTGACAAAAAACAAAATCGATTCGCACCCTTGGCGCGGCGTGGTCAGGGTGTAGACTTGCACATTTTGTTGCGAGCTCACTATTTCGGTCCAAGGCTTAGTGAACTTGGGCCCAAGCCTTCGTATGCATAAAAACACCTATACTTAGTTATTTTTCAACCCCATATCACTAAAGAAATTTCCAAAACCCTCTCTAACACTTAGCCAAATATTTCATCCAAATTCAAGTCTCCCAAAACTCATTCCGTATCTCAAGAATTTCATTCAAGCTTCAAGTTCTCATTCCAATCTTCATCAACGAAATCTCCAAAGTTGAGGTATGTGGGTTTCAACGATTGGGTCCTTTCACCCATGGTTCCCAACCATCTTTTTCTTTTAAGTTAATTGCATGTTTTCAAGTTGATTTATCAATGGGTATTCGCATTATGAATTCTATTGTGAACTATGTAGGGGTTTCATAAAATGTTGGCTATTTAAGCATGTTTTGAGCTATGAATCTATGATTTATTATGAGATTTGATGAGGGATTTCAACGTATCTTGCATGAGGGTGATACCAAGTATTGGTTGGTTGATTTTCATTAAGTTTTGTCACATGATTTCACTCTTGAATTGCATGATTTTGAACTAGCATTAAATACCCACCAAGTATTTGATAAAATGCCCGGTTATGGATTTTTGATGTTAGAACCCGAAATTTATACCCCGTAAGTTAGAACCCATAAGTCCTTA
Organism: Solanum clarkiae; assembly: GCA_011800125.2. NCBI lineage: Eukaryota > Viridiplantae > Streptophyta > Magnoliopsida > Solanales > Solanaceae > Solanum > Solanum clarkiae. Next base: position 1,314 of record JAABOM020115107.1, on the reverse strand, counting down.
ATTTGTTCAAATTGGTAAAGTTTGGGACCAAATGTAAATTTTATTATAAGTTTGGTCCTTAAGAATTAAATTGTTTTGGGGTCATGTGTGTGGCTCATTTTGATTGGTTCTTGTGGATGAGTTGTTGTTTATATAAGGATGCTTATCTTGTACAAAAACAAGAGTTCCATACTTAGCCAAAAAAATAATAATAGAGTGAAAGCCATGAACAAGAAGGCTCTCGGGTTACTGTAGCAGTGGAGAAAAAATTCAATTTTTTTAAGTTTTCGATTATTTGACGCTTCAAGCTTGGTATATTGGATCCCTAAGTGGCGTGAAAGCGTTAGTTGGTCAAGTTTGGTATATTGGATCCATCTTCTTCTTCAGATTTAATGCCACGTATAGTGACCATTGATTGTAACAACGAGTTCTCTGGGCTTAACAATCTTGGTGTGTTCGGTTCAAATAAGAAAAGGCATTTTGGTAAACACCTGTATTCTTTGAAAATAAACGGAGACAAGTTGGACAACCGTGTTTCTGATACATTTCACCTGAGACTCTTGAGGCTTCTTAGAGTGTTGTTCATCAATTTCATGGTGAAAGATTCTTTGCTGAATGAAATATTTATGTTGAATTATGTGAGGTTCTTACTAGTTGGGACAGAAGTTAAATCCCTACCTGTTTCTTTGTCAAACCTCTGGAATCTGGAGACCCTAATTTTGGACAATGATGGAACAACCTTGATGGTACTATTATCGAGAATTTGGGATCTTGTGAAGTTGCGAGTTCTGTCCATAAATTATTGTTGTTTCTTTGATTTGGATGCAGCAGATCGATCAATAATGATAGCAGAGGACACAAAGTTAGAAAAGTTGAGACACTTAGAGAAACTTGTGCTGTCCTATTCGAGAGACACAAAGGATATTTGTGAAAGGTTTCCCAATCTTCAAATGCCTACATTTATTCTCAAAGAATCATCTGTTAATTCAACAAAACAACGTTGGTTCCCAAAATTGGATTTCATAACTGAACTAGATCTACTCATTGTACAATTTGAAGTTCAGACACAATTGATAGTGGGCCCTCTTCAGAGACAAATTGGTCATGGAATTTTCACTTCCCCTCGAATTTGAAAATATTGCAGTTCTTTTGCTTTCCTTTGACATCGGATGTACTATCAACAATAGAGAGACTGCCCAACCTTGAAGAGTTGTCCCTTTATTACGCAATCATTGAGGGGGGAGACTGGAACATGGAGAAGAAGACAACTTTGAGAATCTTAAATATTTGGACTTGCATCAAGTGACTCTTGCCAAGTGGGAGGTTGGAGAGGAA